>JABMBR010006279.1:0-10818 GCA_018881525.1 Meteorus sp. PSUC_FEM 10030008
TATATATGCGTATGTATATGGATAGAATAAATATTTACACGCTCACTTGTCATGTGCAGAACAAGAGCTCGGGTCTCCTCTTGTGTGCATGTGTATCATATATATATTTGCTACTCTCGTAGTTATGTCAAAATGCAAGCTAGTTTCATGTTGTTTGTTCAAATAAAAAAAAAAGAACAGGGAAAAAATATTGAAATTGACATGGAGGACGAATTATAAAAGAAAGACATAATGAAGCAAAATAGAACTTCGACAGATCATGAAATTTGACTTCTCGTCAAAAGTCTTATGGTTTTTATATATTTTCGATGTGGAAGATCATAATCTGCTCTGTTACTTTTTTTGTAAGCAGAAGGTTGTGTCAAATATTTTGTTATCACAATTATATAATTTTGAATTATTTCAGAGCTATGCACAATGACGTAAAGACAACTTATGAGTCTCATGAAAATCATAGAAAATGAAATCAAATCGACAACACCAACAAAACGAAGAACTGGAAATATCTCGATTCTCAATAGAATCGTCAATTGATGCAAATTCGGCACACACTTTTCCAACGTGATCGTGTTCAGTACGGCAGTCAACGATGAACAGCAAAAAAAAATGTGTACGTGTGTGGATACGATTTTCCTTCTCCAATCCTGCCATTAAACTGCTTTGTAACAATAAAAGTGAGAAAATGTGCGCCGTACAACATTCACATGAATACAATAAGTTGTATATGCGGACTCAATGGCGATCCATTATACTCGTCAAATAACAAAAAAGCACAAAGCACAAAAGTGCAAAAGCCAGAAGTAAGAGCGAGAGAACCATAAAGGTAAACTAGGAAAATATAATAAAATGCGAGAGATATGGGGATAAAGATAAAAATAAAAATACCATGAAAAGAGAAAAGGAGAGAAAGATAAAAAGAAAGAAATGTATGTGGAAGCAAAGCGTATAACGTATATAAAAGGGTAATGTGAAATGGGAATAAAATACGAAACAAAATGTGTCTATGTGTAGAGTATTTGCCAGAACTGCAGTTGTATCGCAATGCCAAAGAGGGTTTGAGAAACTCCAGCAACGAAAACAATGCGAATCCAAAGAACTCGCTGGGTCACGCGTTTCCGGTTGATATATATATATATTATTCCGAGTACATTACGAATACATGAAAAACGCGTATACCCACACCAATGAGTTGATATTTAAGGAGAAAATAAATCACTATATACATCAAGTGGAATGCGAAAACGAGAAAATAGAAAAAATATGGTGACTGAATAACTTTCAGCAGGAATTTAGATACAGACGTCGACTGATAGAGGAAGTGTTCTCACCATACTTTGAAGTTCTCGATTAATTAATTGAGGAAACGATTAATTCAGTTATTTCGTCTTTTGAGTTTTTTTGTTGCGTTGTGCACCTGAAACCCGGCCAAGTCCCTGAGTTTTTCCAACTCACTTTTCTCTTTGTCCACTTGTTGATCTGCCCCACAAGGAGATGCTTTTGCCCTTGTGTACCGGTACATAAAATGATATTTTGCTGCATTGTACACGGTATAGGTAAAATATTCAAACACGAAGCAAGATGAATGAAAATTCATTATTAATCATTGAGATATATGGAAATTATTGTATATGCATCGATATTATATTCCTGTTAATTTATTTACTCATTTCCCTCTTTCTTCATGTCATCTATTTTATTCTGAAGAAAAAAAAAGTGGACGAGAGAGAATGTAAAAACTTTTTTCCAGTCTCGCATGATTCTTCGCGTGAGATTTGCGTGTGTAAAGAGAAAAAATAAATACATGAAAAGGGAAGAAGAAGTAAATGGGGAAGGGGAAAAAAGCAGGAAAAAAAGATTTCTCCCAACGATTCGAATCGTGAAACTCGACACGCTCTTATACACTTTGCAAGGGTCGACGCAATGACGTTTGGAGGGTGTCACGTGCTATACAACACGCGGGACAGTGGGGCTGACACGTAAATTACTCATTCCATGAGATGTGGCCTTTTGAAAATTAGTCTGTGCTCCACGCAATAGCGAACTAAATAGACGGTAGAGAACAGAAAACAAGAAACAAAAATAAAGAATATTTCTTCCACATCAATGAATACATGACCAGCATTTCGTCAAACATGAGACATGCCCAGACAAAACGGAAGAATAACTGCTGAATGTCATTTTAACTCGTGAAATTTATAAACAACATCGCCCCAGATTATTTCCACGCACTTTCAAAGGTTAATTCATTGGAAATTTATTTGAATTGTTAAACATTTAATGTTTATATTAGTAATTTCCCCCGATCATTCTCTTTGTCTATCCAATATTATGATATCAAGAGGGGGCTGAATGAAAAACAAGAAGAAAAAAATGGTCGAGGTAAAAAATAAATGGGCTGAGTCCGATCATTGTACCAGCCATTTTTATATACAACTTTTTTCTATGTGTTTGTACCTTTTTCATCCATCGGTCTCTGTACGAAAGGGGTGAATTTTTTATCGGTCGGCACACGCGTAATTAATCACGAGTTAATTAATGCTCCCTGGATATATAAAACCACAGAGGGGTAACTTCAAACTTTATTTCCTCAATTTGATGGTATATATAAAATAAGCATTACATATTTACTCTTGTACATATCCGAAAAATTGAATAATAATATTCACGAAAATGAATTACATCGGTGATTTAATTTTAACACGAGATGTTTCCATTCTTTTCCTCACACAAATTCTCTTTACGTTAGTTATCACGCAAAATCAACGATCTTCATTCGAGAACGAGTAGAACACAAAAAAAGAGAAAAGGAGACTCTTCTCATTTGCCACAATAAAAATTTAATCTCCTTAAATAAAATAATTCGCCCACTTCAACACGAAGACCTAACCTCTACAGTACCAATTATATTGTCTCATCGAGAATTTACTTCCTCCCCAAACGGAAATACTAAATAAACATCATTTGGATGATTCATACGATAATTATTAACATGATGAAACGAGAATGTTTATTTTGTTTGCAAAAAATGTCTTGGATTATTTTTTTTCGTTTTGTTTTTCTATCTTGTGCCAAAGTTAATTGTCTCGATGTCACTCTTCTGCTCTCTTATCTACTTTCACACCATTATCACAGTGTGCCCCACAAATTTTCTCCGTTTATATACATGAGTGCAATTTTGGTGAGAAAGGAAAGCGCAAAGACCTGGAGAAACATTTAATGTAGGTATATACACAGATAAACAGCGTCTAAACACCAACCGCCAAAATGTATATAAACGAAATGATATATGTGTATATTTATATATATTTTCCATCTCTTTCGTTTCCATTCTACAATTCTTGTAGATAGAACGACCGTACAATCTCTCTCAATATACAGCCAGTGGCGGACTGGATGCGCCGCCGAATGGTACAGAGAGAGGGAGTTGAACACTCGCGTCGCGCGATAACAGTCAGCGAGGTGCAAACCCAACGCAATTTCGAAAGGCCGCCAGTCTGTGTCCGCGCGCCGGCTGAGCATCATTCAGATGCGCTTTTAATACACGACTTTGTTAAATTTTATTTTCGTTAATGTCAAATGTGATACAAGGTAAATTCACTTCACAATATCGTTATGACTTATTATGAATTGACGTTACGTGGAGAAAATTAAAAGTACGAGATAAAGAGGATTATTTAAGCAAATGGAAATGGGAGAAGGATAAAATCTTCACGAAATTCTTCAGCTTCTGTGGGATTTATTAATGTTGGTATTCGGTTTATGAAGTGATTTTCGGTGGACAACGAAAGGACGATATTCATGAAGAAAGTCGTCATTCTTTTTCGAATCGATATGAGACTTGTGTTTTCAGTTATATCATCAGTAATATGATTTTTGGTGGACTATGAAATTTTTCGATTGCTCTGTGAAGCACTTCATGGATAAGAATGGATTATTCAACATGGAATATTCATTTTCGTTTGATTGTAGAGGGGGAAGGAGATTAATCCGTCATAATTATCAACTCTCACACGAACATAATTCTCATCTTCCATTCAATTGAATGTTTAGGATAATTCAGGATTATTTTTCCGGCAGGAACAACTTATTAAACACTCGGAAAATGTTTTCCATTAGTATGAATGTCATTTGTCGAACAACGCCCAAATTTTTTCAATAAACTACCATCGATATCAATTTTATCATATAATTTACAATTCGCACGTGACTCTAGAGGAATCCAAATCAAACTTAATAGTGATCACACTTCGTTTATCAATCACCATCAATTAAAACTTTTAATTGAGCAACATTCACACAACTTGAATGAAATTTACATCTCAACATTCCGATCGCAAACATTTTCTCTCACACTTCAATTGCCTCAATTGCTTCAAATCAAATTAATTCTCTGTCGAGTGTACCTGCAAAAGACACGATGCAGAGGAAAAAGAAAAGAGAAAATAAAAAGAAGCTAAGTCTTATCGTCTCGAAAAGTAAACAGTGAACACACTGTGCATGTCTAACTCTCGGTCTTGTCTTTCATCTAAAATTCTCCCACGCGCATGATTGCACAAAGGCGTAAAAGAAAAAAGAACAGAGTGTAGTAAAAAAGAATGATGATGATGATGTAGGAAAAGTGAGAGAGAGAGAGAGAGAGAGAGAGAGAGAGAGAGAGAGAGAGAGAGAGAGAAAATAACATTTGCTGTCATTTGTTTCAATTAATTGAGCCATTGGTGAGGGAATGTGAACTTAAACAAATGGAATTTTGCACAGCTGTCCCTCTCCACTATATTTTTTCATTGTTGCATACAACATTTTTCTTGTTTATTTTAATTCATTCAACTTTTTCCTTTTTTTTTCTTCCATTAAAATGTCTATTTATTTTTATCGTGTATAATCTCATTCTTATTATTCAGCAAGGCAGCTGTAACACGTTCATGTAGTGCATGCGTGTGCACCTTTTTATTCCTGTCCGGGAACGTGTTTTGCCACAAACATACGCGCATTTCGCTTCAGTCCAGTGTCACGAAAATTAATTGGATTATAATGAATGAAAGTAAAGGAAAACCCAAAGCAGGGGAAGGATGGGTGAAATTCGAATGGGCTACGAAATTCTGAGCAGAAATGTATCATAAACATTTATTTTATTTTTTTTTATTTCACCTCAAGTTTTCATTGATCTCACAAATGGTTTGTAATCCAATTGGATGCCAAAAGCATTTGAGATTATCTCGGATAGGGTGAAACGAAGAGGGAGCGTAAATGTGATGGAGACTAAGACAGAGAGGAAGTTAAAGTGGGTAAACGAGGAGATTAGACGGAAGTGGATCGGTTACATTTATCTGGACATCCTGAGGAGTTGGAAGGTTACATAGAGAAATTGAGGGGGAGTGAGTGAGTGAGCAAGAGAGATTGGATCACAAATGCCGGGAGAAAACTTGGATGATCGTTTCGAGGCCGAGGGGAATGCGAAGAATGTAAAAATAAGAAAAGAGGGATGTGGAAAAAAAAATGAGACAAAGAATAAAAATAAAATGGTGGAATAAAAAACAAAATCAAGAGTAGTCTTGATCACGTTTGTTCTTATCGTACGATAGGGAACGCGAATAAGGAAGAGAAAAAGCAAATACATATATATAGTTACCAACTGCGAATATATTTTCGTTCGGGGCATTAGAGGGTAAAAAAAGTTCGTGATAACGTGAAGAAGTAAGATAAAAGAAATGAAAAGAGAGAGGACGAGAAAAAACGACCCGCAAAAAGACGAGAGATGCATACATTTGTATAGATATATCTAAGGTCACCGTGTGAATCTCATTGAGTCGAAGCTCTTTTTGCCATTCGAATTCTTTCATCAATTGATCGATGCGCGCAAAAATAAAATATAGAATTAATATCAAAGAGAAACTGTTATAACTGGAAAAATGAAATAAAGAATGAATGAACGCTGATGACATCGGAATATAAATCAGAGTCAGGGAGTCATTTGATGCGATAAATTCTGCGTAATTATCAGATGAACAACCGAGTCGTGTTTGCAATTTGAATAAATGAATATCCATTAGAGAGAAGAGACAGAAGTAGAGAGAAAAAATGGAAAATATGTAACGTGAACGTGTGTATAAATCATATTTAATACTGGCGAAATATTTAATTATTAATGTCAAGTACTTATGGACATTATTTATTGATAATTTGTCAAATAGCGATATTTGTTGAATAGGAGATGAAAATCATTATCGTATTAAATAAACGGAAGAAGAAAACAAGGGTTTGATCATTTTAACAGAGTGGGAAGAGATGAGGCACATTTTTTTATATCTCCAATAAATTTTCATTACCTCGTAATCACGGTAAAAATGATCGTTAAAATATCTCGAATTTTATTTGAATCATCAATGACTTTTTTTTCCCACTACAATATTTCGTTTCCCCATTCACTTTTATATTCTCCCCTATGCTAATTTCTTTTTTCATTTTGTATTTCTCGACCACTTCTTTTCTCATTTCATCTCTCGCAACTTTATTACACTGCAGTTATTGAAGACAATTATTCGGATAACAAGTTCAAGGATTAATTCTCTGCGATTGGAATAGAACATTGAACGAGAGCCCTTTAGTGTTCGTTATGACGCTAATCAGTTCGCATTCAACGAGAGATAACGATTATTACCCTCGTGAGTAACGTTTATTTGTCGTGAGAACAATGACGAAAAGAAAGTAATAGCAATGACGACGAAGACGACAACGTACTCGTTTCCAGTCTCTTCAAAACGGCATCGTTAAATGAAGAATGACAGTAAAAATAAAACGAAAGAGCGGAAGAAAATAATAAAAACTATCTCAAAGTACCAAGTCACAAAAGGAAAAACTGAGTTGACAATTTTTTTATCACTATTTTCCTTTCTTTTTTTCGGTTATGTCAGGAAGCATGAACGATTTCATGATTAATGGTTTTTAAGAGGGGGGAAAGAAATGTTAAATGTCGAGAAGAATTGCACGAGTAGATCACGAGGTAACCATTTACGTTCTTCTAAAGAGAGTGAGGGAGAGAATAGTGAGAAACACGATGGAACAAGTTTTAGCTGGCTTTACAGAAATTTCAATAATTACGTGGTCTGAAGTTTCCGGTGAGCCGTGAACTTCGACCTCGTCTACTCGACAGCAACATGCACATATATATATATACTATTATTATTGAGAGAGGGACGATAGAGAAATATAGAGAGTGAAGGATTTATGTCGTTGCCTCTTGCTCACACTCATTCTTACTTGGTGGCATGTCGATGCCCACAGTATTGTATGGAGTATGTCTATATATATTGCTACTACAAACTTTCCCCACTTGGTACTACGAGACAATTTTGAGGCGATGTGAAATTACTCGATAATAGACCGTTCGAGTTGGATACAATTTAGGACAATCAATCCCCATCAATTTTCAACATTCATTGAATGAAATGAGAATTTTTTTTCATCGTTGAAATTAGGGAAGAGAAAGAAGAGAAAGAAAAAAAATATTGTGGTGTGTTTTGTCTTTGATTGGGTTTCATCCCAATGTGTCCGGTATCACTCGATTAGTCGACATTTTCTCGATAGAATTCAGTGCACAATGGATGCAATTGGTCTTCTAGATCCGAAGATATCTGCAATTGAAGTCGAGGGTGGTAATGGCAGAGAACAATTTAAAGGGGATATAATTTAATTCGTACAATTGGTGCATCGCCACAATGTGTGTTTAAAAATTATTCGGAAATTTAGCTCGAGAAAATAATTCGTTATCGATGCAGTAGAATTTTTTTTTCGAATTCTCTTTATTCATGTTTTAAAGTCAAAATCATTCTGATTTAATGTGTGTAGTGAACTGTTTGAGAATTCCATGCGAGAGTCCCGTGAAAGTCCAACGATAAAAATAAAACTTACACGATGAAAATACGAGTTGCGTAATTCGAGTGTATATGTAATTTATATATGTATGTATATATGAATGCATATTATATATTATATGCATTTACTTGGGAGTTCTTGGATGCGACCGAGAAGAGTTTCGCGCGTGTTGAGAGTTGAACTTATAGAAGTTGCGCATTTCAAAGTGTACACTCTACGATGGAGTCCACCGAATACAAATTAGTCTTACAGCATTAGAGTACTGAGAGAATGAAGAAAAAAAAAGTGGGAGAAGAGAAGGATGATGAAGAAGCAGGAATAATATATCTATATTCAAGCTGACTATTATACATACAGTTCTTCCACTTCCACTCTTTCTTTATCGTCGTCTCTTTAAACGTAATCACATGAATTTTTATTCGTTTCAGCGTGTCCTTTTTCATATGCAAAAGCAAGGGGAATTGCTTTTATATAAAATCTTCACTCAATTCTATACAGCAAGAGCACAAGAATAGATTATCAGACAGGAGAATAAGAAAAAAATATTATAATGAAATAAATGAAATATACGGATGAGGTGGAATATTAGTAACAACGATAATAATGATGAATATAATCTCGAAGAAATCGCCAAGAAAATGATAAAGTAGAAATTGAAGACGGAAGTGAAAAAAAAAAGTACAAAGAGGAAAAAGAAGAATTTTTTTTTCGATTAAAGTTGGGAAAAGTTTTCAATTTTTGTTTCTTCTCTTTTTTCCTCTTATACTCCAACAACATTTAAATGGAGCCACAAGTTGAAGTTGCCACAAAACAAAAATGTGAATCGCCCAGTCCGGGATTTTTTCAAACTCGATAGAGAAAAATTGGAAAGTACAACGTGAAAACTCGACGTAATAAATGATACAATAAATAGAGTGAATAATAATATGTATTTAATATTGAGATAATTCCGACCTGAGTGATGAGAAAAATGTCAAGTTACAAGAAAAAAAAGTTGACAAATAAATTAATTGAAATTATAAATGAATTTGTCTGTGTTGTTGAATAGACTTGGGAGAGGAATTAAGTTAAATATAGAAAAACTTAGACTGGATACAAACCAAAATAGAAATAAAATAAAACGAGGGAAGTGTAAAATGGGAGCAGTGAGGCTTGTCCTTGGTGGTGCAATTCTCGGATTATTCTGGGGTGGATTTCAACGTACAACAGCAACAACATCAGACAATGTCAATGGATTGTGTGATTCATCGCCGTGTGTTTGTGATGTTCATGGACGACTTACTTGCGATTGCAATAATGAATATCAGGTATGTTCTAACAAAAACTGAATACACAATAAACGTGAATGAATGAATGTATCATAATAAAAAAATCCATCTCACTTACATTTCCATTAATAACTTTTCCCACCCCGAAATAGAAGAAGAATTGGATAAAAAAATATAAAAATGGTGACAGGATGAAAAATAAACCAAACGAGACGTACGTGAGTGGAAGTAGAGACAGAGAAAACAAAAAAAGGGAAATGTGATGAATTAAAACGTCCGAATGTGGCAAAATTGCCGGGGGTTCAACCCAGTTTTTCCTGACACATGTGTCCATTTTTTCATTTTTTTATTATCCGTTCACAACCACACACGCATATATACACTCGTATAGAGCCTCGCGGCAACATTCACCAACCCCCTCAGGAGGGGTTGCCCACAGCTTCTATTATTCCCGCACGCTTCTCGTTACTCCCATTTCTACATCATTTGATCTCCGTGGTGCATTCCACCCCTTGATAGAAAAAAAAACCGATTTTTTTATGCGATATCTCTTTTTTTACGTGATTGCCAATCGGAATTTCAATTGTCTCGCTTGGGATTGTTACTTTTGATAATGGAAAAAAAAAGGCCATGTGTTATGTCAAAACAAATTTGTGACACGTAATCAATTAAGTTTAATTGATAGGCTCTCACCAAATTTAATGGAGTAGTAAAATGATGAAGTGTCTACTGGAAATTCATCATGAGAACAGCGAAAAACCGTTTCAATTGATAGTGAAAAAAAAAATTTTCCTCCGTAACAGCACATCATGTTTTTTCATTTCAAATTTACCATAAATCATACAACATACGTATAAAGGTAAATATATAAACACGTAAGTCATATGAAATGCTCGTGGGTTTGTTCTTTTACACGGCAACCCCTACGGGGGAAACATAAAAATTACAAAAAGAACGAGATAACAAAATGGCATGGGAAATTTATCGTAAACAATGTTTTTCTCATCTCTCAAGAAAAAGTACCAAGCACTGAATTTCCCTCATATAACAGTGAATAATGAAGCAACTGAATAAATATTCGTGATTGAATTAAGATGAATAATACCCTCAAACAATAATCAACTCATAATAAACAAAACATTAATTTATACAAAAATGATTACAACACACCTGACAAATTTCTCATCGTTGACAACGAATATTTAATGCTAATTTATCGCTATTTTCCCAAACAACGTCTCGAACGCTGCAACTACCTGGAGCGAGTTATGTTACTTCCCCCATTGAAATGAACACCCAAGCAACAATTAAAATAAGAAGTCTCTGACTGTATGAAAACTGATCGTTTAATTTTGCCATCAATTATTTTTTTTTTCATCGCCGAAAAAATAGAAGAAATATTTATAACCCTACATATATCTACATATTGGAAAGTTATATAAAAAAGTGAAGCATGATGGCAAGGGCGCAAGCAGAAAAGTCGACGCTCGGTGGTTCCGTGACGGCGGACCGACGCCGTAAAACAACGGCCGTAAAATTCCGCAGCCGTGACTGAATAAAGCCATAGAGAATATAGTAATATACATATATATATAAACGTGACACGTCCATTGTTGAGGAATGATCGGAGCACCTGACGCGACACACCGAGACTACGAACATGCAAATATTATATTTATAT
>JABMBR010006280.1:0-10810 GCA_018881525.1 Meteorus sp. PSUC_FEM 10030008
TTATTATTATTATTATTATTATTATTACTTCGTTCCTTCCGACATAGAAAAGATTCACAATGGAATGACCTTTTGTCTTTATGTCTTCGCAATATCCATTGGTGAACCCCCGGATACATTAATTGTTCCTGTCAGTGATGATGATCCGGGACTAACGATTGTTGGGGGTATAGCTGGCTTCACAAATCTGTCAGATGTACGCCTGCTAGAACATGGAACTATGTGGCCTCCAGCGGTCGATGGTGGTGAGCCGGAGAATGGGAGTACCATTGCTTGACCGCATGCAAAACAACGGTTGGTAGTAAAGTTATCACGGGGTGTTGATCCGACAATATTAATACCTGGACTCAGCGGCCTAGATGAGCTCGGCGATGGATTATACGGGACCGGGCTTGAGACTGTACGATTCCTGATATTGCTGCTCGACATGACAATTTCATTGTAGTGACGTTCTTCTTCCATCTCCAAGCTCGATTCAGACTCTGACAAATGCCTGCAAAGTGCTTCACGCCGCTCAACTTCTAACTGCAATTTCCTTTGTAGTCTCAAATTCTCTTCCTTGATGTGCTTCTCTTCATTCACAAAACGCTGCATTTTTTCGGTATGTTCTTGTTGTGATATCAAAAGTGTGTGCCTCAACCGCGCCACTTCACTTCGCAATGTTTGTATATGTGTGCTGAGATTCGTTGCTGTATCACCGTTGTTGATGTCTCTGGGTGACGTTGGATCAGATACCGGCTGATCCAGTTTTATCTGCAGCATCCGCTTCTCAGCTTCAAGTTTGTCCATTCTCTTCCACAGTTTGTTTACAAGAGCCTCTTGTTCCTGTTCGAGAGTATTTTCCAATTCTACCTTCTCTCTCCGTAACTGTTCCAGATTACTTTGCTTCGCTAATGTTTCAGCCTCCAACTTCTCTATTTTCCGCATCAATTTGTTCACTAAACATTCCTGTTCTTGTTCTAATGTTTGCTCCAACTTGCATTTTTCTTGTCTCAACTGATTAAGCTTCCTGGATAAATCATTGGTCAAACATTCTTCTTCTTGTTCATAGTGATGAGCCAATGTTTCTTTTTCTTTTTTTAGTGCCTGAATTTTTTTCAATAATGTATTGCTGATGAATTCCTCTTCCTGTTCTGCTTTGGCTTGCTGTATCGAGAGAAAAATAGAATGAATATCACATTAATTTTCCTAGAAAAAATTATTTTTCATTTCCTCGCTAAAGAAAAACGTGAAAGCTGCAACAAAACTCGGACGGCACTATTTATCAAGATAACCGTGAAATGAGTTTCCATATTAGATGTATGATTTACTTACAATTATGACCGAAGCTTGACGCAGTCCTCTATTCTCTTCCTGCAGCGCTTTCACCCTTAATTTGTAAGTTTCCAATTCAACTTTCAGTACCCTATTGTGTTGTTGGAGTGATTCAATTCGTTTTTGTAGTTGCTCGCGAGTAACCGGTGAGGGTGGCATCATAATGGGACCTCCATCAATTGAGCTGGAATCACTTTCGGATGCGCTATCGCGGTCGGCCATTTTACATTCAAAAAAATGAAATGATCGGACGAATCAGCCGATACGAAAGATTTCTGAGGATATATCTCAGCTTTATTTTGTCCAACTATCCTTGGGTATTATTCAGTCTGCTTATATTTTCTATATTTTCTATGGAATTCAATAAGTACACGTGAAAATTTGTGAATATAATATACTCAGTGATTGTAAGAACATGTGGTCGACGCAACCGTCATTACCGTTTCACGAAAAGTACACACACACATTCGCACAGACGCGCGCGCACGACATGCGCGCTTGTGTATTCATATGGACGTACAAAATATATGGCTCTGATTCCATACATAGATGCATATATATATATATATAACTCTCAACTCTCGCGTATTTCGGATCTTTGCCCGTGGAATGCATCAGCTGTTCCTCATCTGTGACAATTCTTATCACCCACAATAGAAATAATGTGAATACTGATTGAAATTAATTTTTCTACGTTGTCGGGAATATCAACCTATATTTCATCCGCACCATGCAAGTGTGAGTAAATTCACACGAAATTCCTTACACGGTTAGTTGTTTTCCTACATATTTTCAAATTCTATTTGCCACCACGAATAATTCGAACGTCCAAATATAATTGATAATCCGGTATGGTTCAAAAAACAATGGATTTGATCGTAAATAATCAATATAACAAAATGAACACATATTGATTTTGCGAATGCATGGAACATGATGCAATGTATGAATAATGCGAAAAAGCTATATATATAAACATTTTTAAGTAACTGATAATTTTTATTCATACCCAGATATCTGACAAGTATATCATTATCATCTATATAGGGATAACACAAGAGGTAATTTTTTTTTATTGTCATACTGACACCGTCATCATTCGAAACGAAAGGAGGAAAAAAGAAGAATTAGAAAACTTCAGTCACTCTCCAAAATGATGCACAGAAGTTTGACGTCTACACATATTATAATAACGGTCTTCCCATAAACAGTTATAACTTACTTTTCATTTCACTGTTTAAAAATGCACAAATATAGGATTCAACTCGCTCGGGGTTATTATTGTGTACGTCATGATTTCCTTCAACATTGACAATAGTACAGGTGTTTGGTAATAACTTTTCATAATCTTGTAAACTCAGCGTATTATCACGTGATATATTATACCACGAGAAACTTGCAAATATCACTAAAACTGGTACTGACAAATGTTTAATCAGCTCCGAATACTGACGAAAATTCAAATTTGGATAAACGAATAGTTTTATTCTGGGATCTCGATTATATTTATACATATCATCAATAATTGTGACAGACCTTTCAAAAAGCGCTTGAGCTGCTGCCTCATTCAATATGAATTGTCGTCTATTTTTCAACGCATCGATAACCTCATTTTTTGTATATAAATGTGGGGCTTTTTTCTCTAAATCAAGCAGGACATTGTCATTAACTTGTCTTATTCTCGATAACAAATCTTCATCATGGACTATTTCTGGTAATAAACCATCCAAAGCAGTTATTTTCATCAATATATTTGGATATATTATGCTGAATATAATTCCCAGCTGTGCACCAAAACTGTGTCCAATGTACATACATCTATGCCAATGTAGTTGTTCCAGAACATATTTGATTGTCAAAATATAATCAAAAAAGTTCAATATTATACCCGATGGAAAATGACTGGATAGCCCGTGGCCTGGTAAATCAATAGCGATATAATAATAGTTATCAGGCAAAAGTTGGACGAGTCGAGTAAATGATCCAGCATTATCGAGTGTTCCGTGAACCAGTAATACTGGTTTATTTTCACGAGAGCCCCATGTCTTTGCCGCTACATGACCCCACGGCATAGACAACTTCAATTCTTGTGATTGTTTTTGTGATTTCATTGTTCATTCAGATGAGTTCTCGCCGTACCTGTAAAACAAAACGACAATTTGCGTAATGTTAATTAATTGATAGTAGAAAGAATCGTGGTACTATATCTTCGTTGCATAAACACTTAAACCAAATTTTGTGCATATACACAATATCATGCATCAGTTATACCTAAACATATATTTCAGAGATAGCATTGATCTTCATCAATATTCGTAATGAGAAATAAGACGATAGTCATACCATTCACTGAGATAAATCACGATAAATGTCACCGAGTTGTTAAAAAATACAATGCAATTATATTGATAGTGTATAAATGTTCAGAGTACTACTGTTCACCCAATAGCACAAGACATCGCTTGCATAAACTCACTAATATGCAGATACATTTCTTCATTTCGCTATATCATCATTCAACATCATATGAGCATATACCATGGAACTGTTGGTATAGTACATTGTGTTAACATGCTATACCATGAGCAACAGACGAAAACGATGCAGATAAATACTCATACAAATAGTACTGTATCACTGAATTTTATTGAGAGGGCGCTGTTTTTACTTTATATTGATACCTGCAATTGTTGCAGTTGCAGCTTGAATTTCTGAACTTATCCCAGGTATCGCTGCAACATGAAATTGCTGTTAACACATGTGCTCTTCCGTTTATTAAATCGAACTTTGTCTTATAATTGAACTTGATCGTGTTGATGAATGGAAAAAATTGAAGAAGTAATCGAAGGGTACATTCTCGGACATCCTCCATATTTATCACTCACTCAATGTATATATGTTCCAATTTGAACGATAGATATGAGAGAAATACATATGCGATTGTTGAACTGAAGAAAGCGTTCCATAGTAGCATTAACTACCCCTATTTTGAAGCACCCTACCAACTATAGTGCATCCGTGTGCTTATGAATTGAAGTGAAAAGATACGATAAGCGCATGTGCTGTTAAACTGGTGGGGAGTAATTTGAAGTGTGGGTAGCCGGATGACTATAGGACGCTCTTGTGGTTCAACAGTATATGAAACAGGAAAAGAAAAAAATAGAAGCACGCGCTCTACGAGTCTAGCAATCATTATCGACATATATATACGTTGTAGCTCATGTATCGCATATATCGAATGTATCGAATATATCGAATATACATTTTCATTGCATTTGATGTTTTTGCTTCGTTACTCGGCTCCGATCGGCCGATATCGCGGAAAAATATACTTTTGTAATCATATTTATTAACAGTATTCTGAGCATTGTGATACAATTGTCATGAAAATTGTACGAAATGACGAACGTACCCGGCATAACATATAGATTGCAACAATAACGAGTGAAAGCACTGAACTGATCTTTCATGAGCAAGAGTCTCTATCATGGAGATGCAAGCATCAAATGGTTCGTAATATTCGTTGCCATCATTCATGATCATATTATTGTAATACCGGTCAATTTAGTAACAACTACTGTGTGGGGATCGAAATTTTTTTATCGTCGTTCTCACTTAAGAACTCGAGTGATATTTGTCCGATTATTGGTATTCCTCTCTGAATTATAAAAGAAACATAGCCAAAATACTATCGATATGTTCGTCGATGAACATAGATTATTACATACATCATTTTGTATAAAATCTTATTTGTTCAGTACGGGACCTTCATATTATCTCAAAGTTTGAATAGTTTTGTCAATGTAGTGACGAGTTTCATAACTCAACATTTGTATTTAATTAGAATTAAATGTTTGTGTAAATCCAGTGTACACTTCTATTCCTGGTATCCCAGAACTAGGGATGGTATGGATGGGTGACATGATGGTACAGGGTGAAGGAACGCATGAACTCATGATGGACCCAAGACATTCTGAAAGTCCATTCTTCACACATGGTGGCCATCATTCTTTCGACGATATAAGACATCATATAGCCCCCACAACAATGATCCGATATTTGCCACAGCAGTTTCCTAATGATTGTTCAGAATCAGATGAGACTATGGAAGCTATCGACACCGACATCATGCCAAAAGTATGAAATAGTTGTTGAATTTCAATATATGTTCAAATTCATTCGACTCTTATATTGGATTGATATATTAATGAATTTAAATTTCATAGGGATACGTTCGGGAGATTAATACTGAAATGAGAGAATATATGACGCTACATGATTACATTGAAGAAGCAGCAGATGATGATGAAGCGCTAGAGAATAACATTGAAGATGATGATGAAGATGATGATAATGAAGATGAGTCCGGTGATAAGGGAAATGATATTGATGAGACCGATGGTGACGATGATGATGATGATGAGGTGAGAGATGATATCGAATGTGAAGAACGTGAAATGGTGGTGAGTAACGCTGCAACACAAACTACTCACGACCATAAAAATCGCAAGATAAAACCAATCAAGCATCCTGGTTTAGTATTAAAAACACCGATTGCTTATCAACCACACACGGATTTAGACTTCATCCCCATCCGAAAGGATGGAATAGCAGTATGTGAAAAATGCGGTGCAATTGGTGTGAAACATGCATTCTATACGAAAGAGCGGAGATTTTGCAGTCGAGCGTGCGCCCGATCGTCAGAACATACTACATCAATAGCAGATTCGACATATAGTCCCTCGCATCGATCCGAACGTTTGGTTATCAACTCCGAGTCGATGAATAGTATAGTGTCACCAAATGTTGCGGCATTAGTGGAGAATGAAGATGAATCATCGGACCTTGGAGGATATCAAGTAGCAATTTCATCGATTGAGAATACAAGTGAGACAATGAAAGAAATGGGAAGAACAAAAGACTTGGGAAGAATGACGATAATCAGGAAAACCGGAAGGATGAATGGGAATTTGGATGAGATGGCGACAGTTTATGAAAACCCAAGATACAGAAAAAATAATGAGTTACTACCAATAGAAACGAATGAAGACATGGCTATGACGGAAAAAGTGATTGCTCCACCAGTTATGCCCGAAGATTTGCCAATAAGGCGAAAGCGAACCGCGGAAATGGCTGATTCTTATGATTGGACATCACAATTAATCGAACCAGGCTTCTGTGCTGCACCAGTATCTTGTTTCAAACATGCTCCGATATCCGAAATATGGGATAATATTACAGTCGGAATGAAAGTTGAAGTTGAAAATACAGATTGTGATGAGGTATGTGAAGCTTTCCCGGATTCATTCTGGGTTGCTACTGTTTTGCGAATCTGTGGTTATAGAGCACTGCTGAGGTACGAAGGATTTGGTAATAACTCAGACAAAGATTTTTGGGTGTCACTTTGTTCTAATGATATTCATCCAGTTGGATGGTGTGCAACCATTGGTAAGCCTCTTATTCCACCAAACACCATTGCAAATAAGTACAAAGATTGGAAAGATTTTCTAATGAGACGGCTCACTGGTGCAAGGACATTACCGACGAATTTCTATAACAAAGTGAATGATAGTATAAAATCCCGTTTCCGATGTGGACTACATTTAGAGGTTGTAGACAAAAACCGAATTTCACAAGTGAAAGTTGCAACAATACAGAAAATTGTGGGAAAACGTTTGCACGTACGCTATTATGATTCACCACCGGAAGATAATGGGTTTTGGTGCCATGAAGATTCTCCATTGATTCATCCAGTGGGTTGGGCAACAAAAGTTGGTCAGACACTAGATGCATATCCAGAATATTTAGAACGCTTAGAGCTCGGCCGATTATGTTCTGACGATGCTACAGACAATCTCTTTCATGTGCCAAAGAATCATCATTTGAATCTTGGATATACATTCCGTGAAGGAATGAAAATTGAAGCGATCGATCCGCTCAATTTATCAGCCATATGTGCTGCGACAATCATGCAAGTTTTGAAAGAAGACTATATCATGATTAGGATTGATAGCTACGATGAGGATGCAAATGGTGCGGATTGGTTCTGTTACAATGTAAGTTCACCTTGTATTTTCCCGATTGGTTTTTGCGCACAACACGGATTACCCCTTACACCGCCCAAGTCTTTTGATTCAACAACATTTTCTTGGGATGCCTATTTATCTGAAACGAATACTATACCAGCTCCGATGAATTTGTTTAATCGTGAAATACCACAACATGGATTTGTCGAGGGTATGCGGTTGGAGGCGGCAGACCTGATGGATCCAAGATTGGTGTGCGTAGCGACCATCAATCGAGTGGTTGGTCGATTATTGCGCGTTCATTTCGATGGTTGGGAAGATGAATATGATCAATGGCTGGATTGTCAGAGTCCTGATATATATCCTGTTGGTTGGTGCGATCTTGTCGATCATAAACTTGAAGGGCCACGGCCATTCATAAAGAATATCAGTCCAATTATAAAATCACCACGAGGCCTTAAACGCAAAGCGAAGAGAAAAATAAAGAAGAGCAGTAAAATGATGTGTCCTAAGAATATATTAGCACGTCATAACGACCGAAACGGGGGACATGGTCATCTCGAGCGAGAACGTGAGAAGACGTATGAACCGGCGCAGGGTACGAAGATTGAGCGTGATCGTGAATCAGGTAGTTTACCTGAAGAAGGTAGAAGAGAACCGGAGCCAGCTCAGGAGCCTGCAGGTCCCGACCAAACGCTTCCGAGTCAGACCAATGATCGAGATCAATCTCTCAATGATACATCTCATCATGATTGTCAGAATCCACTACCACCCAGGGAAAGAAATGCTACATGTTATATCAATGTCAGTATCCTATGAAGGTCCAATTATTATTGCTATTGAAAGCGATGTTGTATTTTTAATACGTCTAAGACACAGACATTGATTCATTTTTTGTTTCACTCATTTACTCATTCGTCATTTTGTAGGTGAATGCGCCATCCGGGAAATATATACCAAGAATAGTAGATGGTTGGCAGAAAAGTCCAGATTGTGGAGAACTCATTCCTACTGAATGGAATGTATTTGATGTGGCCCAATTTTTACGTGTCAATGATTGTGCCACATACTGTGACAACTTCAGTAAACGCAAGATTGATGGGAAGACACTCCTCATTCTTACCAAGGACCAAATAATAGATTTGACTGGTTTCAAAGTGGGTCCATCACTCAAAATATATGACTTGATTCAGCAGTTGAAAATCAAAGTTAATCCAGCAAAAGAACGATTAAAAATGGGACTGAAAAAAATCTTATAACGAAAAATGGGAGCATAGTTTCTCATGTTTATCAGTTAATTTTCAGACTAGAGTTAGATCCACAGGTAAGGCGTGTGATTAAAATATAAGCTAGGCTAATGGGTGAGTTTTCTCAATAATACCGACAAATATTTCTACAATTCGTTAATCCAATGTAATACTCCATATTTTACGGAAGACACCTCTGATAAATGCATATTTGACGCGTTGAATATGCATCGAGCGATGAGTAGAATATTGAAGCGCCACCGTCCATGAAAGCAATCCATTTCCTAATAACAACAATGGAATAAAATAGATTTTTTTACATACGAGGAATGTCGCCAAAATGTATGATGATTGCATCATTCCGCATAAGAGTCGCCCGTTTGAATCTATGATGAAGCCTCTCATTCTGATTCTCTATCAACTATAGCACTCGATTTTCATCATCAATAAGGTAGGGGATTGCTTTGGAGATTTTCAGCCGCTCGTGTCCACTCCTGTCATTTTTGTTTATCTATGTACAACGTACATAAACATGAAGCAATTGAATATAATCAATTTTCCGCGCGTCAACGGTATATCTAATGGAATCGATGGATCTAACAAAGTTATTGTATAAATGTGGAACTAATAATGGTTCCTATCCATACGTCGTGTATGTAATGAGACGAAAGATGATGTATTCACA
This sequence comes from Meteorus sp. PSUC_FEM 10030008, assembly GCA_018881525.1. NCBI lineage: Eukaryota > Metazoa > Arthropoda > Insecta > Hymenoptera > Braconidae > Meteorus > Meteorus sp. PSUC_FEM 10030008. The sequence continues at coordinate 9,273 of JABMBR010006280.1, forward strand.
CATACGTGTGCGTCATATTAAATGTAATTTTAATCGCACTTCGACCACTCAATTTTCCCAATTGTTGGATACAAACTTGATCGAATGGAAGTGGATAAATGACAAACTATATATAACAGAACTGTCATCAATAGCTATTGAAATACTTTAAAATTGGATACTAGAATCTAGTGGTGTGTCTTCTGTCACACAACGATATTGCATCAACATTATGAACTAATCACTTTAGAGTATGAGTATGAAATATAACTTGAATAGGTTTGTTGTCGAGAATCTAATGATCAGAATGTTGGAGCCCAAAATGAAATAGTAAGATGTCGATATAATCCCGTAGATTTGATAGGATTTTCGATTTATACATGAAGTGATGTGTAACAAAAAATTATTTTAGAACACTGTGTGAATGTCTCAACCCGCGTAAGGAATTCAGGGGGGGGGGGTGCATCGCAACGAGTATCTACGTTTTTGTTCACGAAAACGTATATTAAACACAATGTTCGAATCGCAGACTGGTCAATATTACACTATTTGATCCCATTTCAATTGATATAGCAAAGCTTTCCACTCGCGATTGACAAACGCTCAAATGGAATATATGTACGAACCTGTACAAATTTGAGTTCTAAAATACGCATGACCCCGTAATATATCAGAAAAAATGGAAATACCACAAACAACGTTGACAAATGCCTATTGTTTATCCATTGCATTCCTTTTTTTTTGCTGTGTTTACAATCTTATACGTATTCAAATTGGGATTGAATCAAAAATAAATGTTTTGCACAAAAAAAGTACACTGGGTGAAGAATTCATCTATACTGCATTTATTTGTATCGTTACGTATAGAACAAACTATATACTTCATCTGAACATAAATTTTGTAGTTTTGAGATAGCACAAAAAGCTCATGATCCGTAAGTGGCAAATGAGTACATAGTTGACCAATATCTTCATACATAGAGGTGACTGTCTGTGTGTGCATGGTGCTGCCTCAGGTATTTGCGACTGTATTGTGGTTTAGTGGATATAATAATAATGCCGGAGTTTGCCAATGATGCCCATGCGCATAGCAAAACACAATGTGTTCATCGTGGATTCGATCGATCATTCGGCCGAAATACAGGGAGACTAAGACACTTTTTTGCAAATTTCTACTTTTTATAATGCGCTGTCACATAATAGATACGGTTAACAACAGTACGTGTCAATAAACTAGTTCATATCGTTCCGTAATAGCCAGCTATCAGACATGAGTAATGATTGATCGTTCACATCTCTCCTCATCTTTCTAAGAATAATAACAGAAAAAAGTGCAAAATTTTGATATGTTGGGTTACTCTATGGGCGGGGCCTCTACCAGCTGGCAGATGTTTCCCGCGCGACCGCATTGTATTGAACTGGCTGAGCATACGCCTCGACAAAATAGTGCGTCACACTGCAGTTCGTGAATATATCTTTGAAAAATTCTTGGTGCAACAAATTCATTATTATAAATAACACACACCCACATACGCACCCATATATATATATATATATAT
>JABMBR010006281.1:0-10807 GCA_018881525.1 Meteorus sp. PSUC_FEM 10030008
TATATATATACATATATATAGCAGAACATTGATAAATTATCTACTCATTCGGGTCAAAAGTTTTGAGAACGAATATCAGAAATTATTTCTCGAACAGTATACTAGGAGTCATTATCAGACAAAATAATCATACATGGCATTTATAAATAACATTTATGAATTAGAGCACAAGGAGTAATAACCCGAGAAGTTTGAATATTTTTTCAAATGTTCACCTTCGGCATATTTATTGCATCAACAATAATAACACACAGACTCACGATTTTCATAAGAATTAAATTGCAAAATTGCTCAAGGGGAACTAAGAACCACAACGATTGCCCGACTACATTAACGCATTCATCGATAATTTTCAAGGATGAGGCAAAGGGGGTGATCTGTGTTTGAATTTTTAATCAACTGAGTTGAGGAGAGAATAATCACCTGGATGAGCTGCCAATGCTGCTGATACTCGCACCATCTGCTGTTCGTCTTTGATCTCTCGAGACATCGCAATCAGTGATATCGTATTCGGATGTGTCTGAGTCACTCAATCGTGACGTGGTCGAGGGTGGACTTAGATGATAATCGACTGGAGTAATTGCCATGTCGTCGTATGGTTCGTGATATTGTCTGGAAGCAATTGAACAGTTCACATGAATTCCATGATAACTAATGTATAGAGTGAATGACTAATTCATTTACAGAAACAAATAAGTTGACATGTGCCACTGATTCAAAATCTTAAACAATGTTACATACCCAATGAGACGACGCTCTTCATGCGCAACAAGATTTTGCCATTGTCTCTGTGATTTTTCATTTATATTGGTTAGTTCCAGCAATGCCTCACCAAGGAAATCATTTGCGCCGTGAACTACCAGATCCCATACTGTCACTTCTAACCATCTATGTTTAAGCTCCGATTTCCTAACGTTATAGTCGAAGGATTCGTTCCATCGTGGGTCGTTTGTATTCGCTAGCGTTTTCGTTCGTCTCTTCGATTTTTCACTGGTCAAAGGAAGGAAAAAAATATTTGAGAACGAGTGCAGTGAATAACAATCAATCGCGAACATCATAACAATCATATTTATGGTCATGTATCCCTTTAATTTGGAATCCTTCAATAGGCACAATCCTAATATCAACGAAAAGACAAAAAATTGATGTCACTATGTAAACACCACCAGAACTAGTCGCGGGAAATGTATGACGCCAGGGAATCTCGGCATCAGTGCCAAAATTGTAAAAGAAAACTGAATGTGAATCCCGTCCTGCTGTTCACCATCTCACCCCTGCCCAGTCTTTTGCTTCCAATCTCACTGTCATCATAACTTTCACCGCGGGAAATTATTTATCACTGAGTATATACGCAATGACCCTGGCAACACGCTTTTCCATGTCTTCTTTCTCATATAAAACATTGGACTTATATGATTTTTTTTTCTTGAACATTGACATAACCCGGAATTCTTGCCAAGTCAAAGAATTGCGTGAGCATCCGCTGGTGGGAACTCCAACAACATATAGTACCTATGTTTTTTCTTTCTCTGTCAGAAGGAAGATTTAGGCTATCAATTTCTCCTGCTCATGATCTTATTAGTTTGCGTTTTGATCAAAAGTTCAAGAAGCACATCTTGGGGAAATTGTGATAAATATATCGATTCTATTTGTGAATTCTGGTAAAAAATTGATCGCCTCATGATAACAGCATCTCTTAGAATATTCTTGGATACCTTTTATCAGGTAACAGATACATCTTTGCGTAAGAACTCCTTGGTTGACCATTACTTCTCGGCGTCAGTTCTGTTGCGCAAATAATTGTGACGCTCAATCGATTACATGATGAATTGAAGTTGAGCTTAACTTGCAATTTGCCACCAACATTAAAATAGCCGGTTGATGGTCGCGGATGTCTTCCACGTCCCTGAGCATGATCTGGTGAACCTGGCGATGTTACCAATACTGATGGTTTGTCACGCCTTGTTTCATATAGTTCTGTAAATGCACACATGATGTTTCATTATTCATTGCTGATGAATCATTTATTAGTTTTCACTCTGGGGATTTCAATTGCAGCACATCAACTGTGGAAATTATTTCAGGTTTTATTTTTTCCAACGTCTTGTAGGTGTCTTGTAGGAATTAGTTCAAATAACATACAGTGGTGTGGAATATTTCTTGATCCAAATGGAATAGAACGATGAAATAAATGAAAAGTATCGAGATATACAGAAGACATGGGAGAGGACACGAAATATTGCAGCAAAAAGACACATATTAAAGAAGAATAAAAATCGACAGAATGAAATATTTCGGTGAAATCTTGCATTTTAACTTTTGAAGTAAAGGTTGTTGCTCCCATAGAACTATAAATTCATGTATATAGATATAGTTGTGTATTTATACACATTTATATCTGTCTATATATTACAGATGGTGAATTAGCAGGGGTGCATTTGCATTGCTAGTGTCTACACTACGAAAGAAAGGAGAGTAAATGGAGTAAGAAAAATACATTCAGGTTAACAACATTCGTATTCCATATTCTTCCAACATATTCGGGTAAGTTATGGGTGTTTGCATATTTTCGGGGGTCATCGATTGATTCCCAAATATGTCCAGGAAAAATTTCAGCATATATGGTACAATATATGAATTGATAGGGGCGGAAAGTTAAATTAACAGTTCATCTTAAGAAAATTATCAATGCAAGCCTACCCCATAATAAACATTTCTTAAGACCTGAAATTACGAAGAATTATGTAAAATATGAAGAACATGTATTATTCTTTGTCGTTATTGGATGCACTTAAGCTATCAATTCGGAACTGTTCTAAAGAATGTAATTGATGAGGTATTTTAAGATTTTCATGATGCTTCATAGATAGTTCATCCCTAATTTCGAGTAGATACCTTGAAATAATGAACCACCAAGCAAAAGCTATTGACTAATAGATTTATTCAATTTACCTCGATGATGTGGTTGCTGTGGAATCGGTGCGGGCTCGTGCGTTTGTCGCCATTGAGCCTGTGCTGCAATCCGCCGTGACATTGATGACATTGTGGTGGTTAAATCTGACATCATAATATTGCTTGTATTGCTAGCAAGATGACGTGATACAATTAATTCCACCTGCGCCTCATCACGTGACTCGGCTATGATGTTTGAAACTTCTTGTGCTGTTTTCCCTTGGAGACAGTGGCCATTCCATTCTATTACTTCATCACCTAGGAAAAACAATGGCATGTGTTGAAGAAAAGAAAAAGCCATATGAGATAATGAGTGGTGTTTAATCTTCAGATTACAAATGAATGGTGGAAATCACAGGGAAAAGTTTACCTGGGCGCAAATTCCCATCAAGAGCCGCTGGTGTGCCCTCCTTGACTTTTTCAATAGTCGCGCCTATTCTACCATCATCCAATAACACACCACCAACAACTTTGAGGCCTAAAATACTGCCCGAACCGGCGAGTTTTCGTAGAGACATGTGTCTTATCGTTTTTTGGTTGTCGTTGCTTCCTTGTGGCTGCTATCAATATCACACCGCATACAAAATTCACAATTATTCGAAAATTACTTCGGGTAAAGTTAATATATAGCAAGGCTCCGAAGAATGTCACAGCAGTGAACATTCTTCGAGGATTCTCCCGATAATTTATCATTTTTATTTTCTTTACACAATAAAATCAGGAATATTTCCGGGAGCTGAGCTTAATAGAATTAGTTCTCTCACAGATGATACATCTAATTCAGATTAACCATAATTATTCGTGGGATTGAAAAGTTGAATATGAATCTTGCTATATCTTAACGTTTGCATGAGACCGAAGGAAGAAACTCCATCCAAAAATCATATTTACATGGGAGTCCAATAACTATTTTTCGTGTTCCCATTCTGGATGAAGTCTTATGCAACATTAATCTTTTATGATACCAAGCTTGAAGCAAAGCCATTACATAGAATTACACGAACAATTCTGAGAACGGGAAAAACATAAAATTGTTGGCATGCATAAAGAAGAGTTTGAAGGATATTATTTCATGTGTGTTTGAATTGCGAAAAGGGCGATGGTACAGTAGAGTTCATATTGCATGCTCCAAGGCAGCGTGCGTGGGATAATAATAACAGCTTCAGTGGATCTTCATGTCCTATGCGAAAATCCCTGGGTGACTCGAGGATAATCAATCCCTATCAGGTGGATCTACTTTAGGGATAGGGGTTACCTAAATTTATTCTATTTCGTTCCACTCATCTTCTTCTTTTATCTTCATTATTTTTCATCACTACCTCCCTGAACTAATTACTTCCACTAATGTAAATATAATGTGGAATATTGTGTGTTATACCCTATCATAATTATAGGCATTTTCGCCTGAAATTTTCATCAATGTTGTTTAGATTGCAGCTTTCATTCATTAATTCTCGTTACGTCATTTCATTGTGACTATTCAGGACAAAGTCATTTAGAAGAGTTGTGTATGTGTTTTGTGTTGCATATACAATGGATAAAATGAATTTGCTGACACGTGTTCAGATGTATGTCTGTGCATCCACGAAAAAATATATATATGTTGGTAAACATCGTAGTATGCGCTGTCTACACATACGGCATTTTCTCATGGGTGTAAAAGAAACGTTGCTGTACCCTTCGATGTAAAAGAATTCATTTTTCACTCAACACAATCCGACATATTTTTAATTTTATATACTCAATCGAAAGAACATGAAAATATGACTTTGATGATTCGAGATAAAGAAATAGAAACCCTGATGCCATCTGATGAGGTCTTTCTAGATCCAACCCATACCGAATTGATAGACGCAACGGTCATTCTATTTGCGTAATATATGCAGTAAAAACATTTACCTACAAAGCATGTTACGAAAAATCATAAATTGACCTACAGCTTCCAATACATATTTTTTCATGTGTGCATATGTCTATGATGGAAAAAATCGATTTCAGTGAATGACCCTTCCCGGAAATTCGCGTACCTTGGGTAAATCACCTCGATTGCTGTCTTCACTGCTCGTAAATGTGCTTGACGTATCTATTCCAGAGTCTTTGGTTGCGCTGTCTTGGCTACCCTGTCGATCTGCCTCCCACGACCAATCCTCTTGTGGCCCACCAACCGTAGTACCACCGTCAAATCGAACTGTTTTTTTCCCCCTTCGTTCTGTGAACCTGAGACAACCGATTGATGATAGCGACACACAAGTGTAGACATCACTCACACGCTATTTTCCACGCGCGCGCACTTCCATTCGCCTCTATCACTCTCTTATTGTTTTATTTTTTTTTCTCTCCATTTTTTCTTATACACGAATACGTTTTTTACGTTTATCCGTGTCTCACACTTTGCTTTGTCTCTTGTCTACCTCTCTCATTTCCAGATTGATTTCTTAGAACATAGCGAACGTGAGTGTGCTCACCATATATTTTCTTTCGTTTTCTTCCACTCATTCTTACTCTCTCACACATTCTCGTTTACACGCAGCCGAGGGCGGCTTTCTCGTCGAGTCGATTCGATTTCACAACTCGAGTGCACGACCTCCAACGATGCTCATTCTATCTCTCGCTCCCTTAACTCCTTTTACGTCAACGTTCATAAATTCTTCTGTCCTTCCAATTTCCCTCTGAATTTCTCTCCTACTATTCAACCATTTTTTCATTATTATAATGATTATCATAATTTTCGATATTATAATTAGTATTGTTCTGACTGATATTTTCAGTGTTTCATTTTCCGTTTTGTTTTCATTGCCTATCGCAATCGGCTTGATAATTTTTTTTAGTGATTACTTGATTATGAATGAGATTCCTGAATTCTATATGTTTCCGCTTTATATTAACCCGGTCAATTTGTAGACGTCCTCGACTGCATTTCGTTATTTTGGTCTATCCGTTCTTTTCCATTCGCTCTCACTTTCTTCCTCTAATTCAATGATATTACAGTAATATAAGTGAAAGATAACTAAAAAAAAGAAGTATCAAAGTGAAGAATGGATTGATTTAATTGAGAAAAAATGAAATGAAAAATGATACTGAAAAAAAAAACAAAAATGAAAACGAACCTCCGACTGTCGGCGCGCCACTCGTCGCCGCTTCTTCGAAAACTCCTTCTTACAAGTGTGTTCTCCTCTTTTCGCGGCTCTCGCGGTGGATGATGACCATTATATTCGACAGTCATCGTGTCGCTGATGACATGGTGTCCATTGTGAGGGCCGTGTCTACGTGAACTGGCGGACATTGATGATGTGTCACCCCAGTGATGATAGAACCCTTTCCCTATAGTAGATCCAAAAAACTTTTCCGTTTTTCTCTTTTCCCATTCATGATTTTTCAATCTTATTCTCCTATCATTTGTTTGTCTATCTTCTAAGAACTAATTAATTACAGATTCCACTCATAACTCCCTATATTTGATGTAACACTAAATCCTCTCAGACACCAACTAAAATTTCTTTCTTATATCTACCACCTATTTGGTACGTTAATCAAATATGTATGTAATATGTGAATAAAGACCTGTGGGGAAATATTTGAACATTTATATTCATTTTTATATATGTGAGTGTGTATGATAAAACATATAACATAGCCAATGTGTGCGAACATTATACTGTGCCGACGTCCTGGAAGAATGTAAGGAGATGTGTGTTTACATGGTGAAGCGTAGTTATCAATCGACATAGAAACAATTGGGCAGGGCATAATCATAGTTGCGAGAATTATTGCATACTCTTCATCATGTCGTCAACTAATAACTATTGGCATCTGCATTGCTAAAAGTTGAAATAATCGAGTTATGTGGTCGAAATTCGGCGTCTGGTGCCGAGTCTGATTGATACAGAATTGAAAATTTTGTCACACGTGTTCTAATGAAGATCCAATAGGTTCATTGCTAATATATGCGTGATGAAGAGTATAATAAGAATTCTCGCTTCACTAAAGTATTGAATCCAATTTGTATGTGTACCAGTGCAAAGATACGTGTTAGAAGAAAAGACATCCCAAAGATTTTATCAGTGTGGATCTTCTCATTTTGATATGAATAAATTTTCGTGTTTGATGTGTGTAGTTGTTCATGAGTAGATAGAACGTGGAAATGAGAGAGAAGTATTTATGATTGAAAGGCCACGCATGCACTCGCGCACGCACATGTACACATAATAATTGAAATAACGAATACATAAAAAGTTCTGCAGTAAAAATTGAAAAAGAATAAAGATTAAAGTAAATGGATTGTCTTTTTGTCTCATTTGGAAGCATTGTATAATGCTCAGCGAGCGACATTAAAATGATTACAACGATTTTTATAGGGAAAATCATATTTTAAAACATAATATAGATGTGACATTGATCGATTTATGATTTAGAAAGATACCGCGAGAAATTTCTTCATCTTCTCATCCAGCATCTCTTGGCGATAATTCCGGTCGCCGACTTTGCTCCTGGGACCTCTTGAGATCACTATCATCGACGTCAGTTTCTCACCTAAAACCCCATTCACTTGAGCCGTATCACAACATTCACCTTCCATTATTTACAAACATATTTTCAATGGTCAGAGTAAATACCGAAAAAAATGTTTCAATTGTCAGTTGTGTAGCATATGGCACTCAAAATTTTTTTTATCCTTCTGTTTTTTATTTCAAGTCGTTCGCGCTATAGCACGTACATTTGATACCACGACTGCGATAACGGGCAATAAAAATGACAAATTGAACGAACGATCGGTGTAGAAATATTTTCACATGCATCGCGTGTCTGACATTCTCCTTCTCGCGCCCCACTCTCACTGCCGCTCTCCTCCTTTTGCCTTCCTCGGCTTATGTGCTTTTTATGAAAATAACCTTTCTACCTATATGTGTAGGAGGATCACTGTATTCGTATGTACGTTTGAGCACGTACATTATCTAATGATATACGTAATAATATCACATGAAGATGAAAAGAATTCTTTCATCCTTCCTTGTGGCTAGAAATGGATCGTTTTTGCATGAATATCAAAAGGCGGACGCGCATTTGCGAGCTATCGTCATCATGACGAAAATTAGACGGTGCTTGCGGAAATTAATGAAGAGAAAATTATCGAATTTTGTTAGTGAACGAATTGAATATATAAATGAAGTACTAATTCAATCACACATATCACGTTACGATTCTCCGTAATAATATTGTCCGGAGAATGGTTACACACGGGTATAATAAATATGATTCGACGATGGCGAAGAGAAAAAGAACGACAGGAGGAAAAGTAAGAGGAATATAACCGAAGGAAACCGAGCATCGACAAGGGACTTCGGGGTCTTAATTTAAAAGTTAGATGACACCGGCTCACCACGTATAAATCACGATGGGTTTTTGGACCACCCATTACCCTCCATGTACTCACTACGCGACATCTTGCATCTATACCATCGACTTCTCGTTTAGTCTCAGTTCACGCAATTACATCTCAACTTATCGTCAATAAGTGTCACATGGAGAATGAAAAATGTTGCACAATATGGAATGCTTTTTTTATTTGTATATTGAGGAGGGGAAAAAAATATTTTCGGATTAGCACCACAGACTATTCACAATGTGCCAACATACCGTGAAACTCTGTCTCGCATGTATACATTGTCATGTTGATGAGAGACTGTGGGAAAATATAAGAGAAACAAAAAATGTGAGACGTGAAAAAAAAAGTGTAATGTCGAAACTTACCTCATTTTTTCTTTCGATTAACTCTCTACAAAACTAATTGTTATTCTATTCTAATGATATATCGGTGCATCTACAAATGGGAGCAACAACGTTCTCCTCCCTCTCTTTCAAACATATGTGATGAAACAATTATCATATTATCGTGTGATTTATTATTCCTCTGCAGATGAAATTGTCAATATTCCTAAAATTAATGTTTATTGTTCGTCACCTTCTTTCTTCATAGTTTTCACCCCTCATTTACTTGTCCGAACATATATAATAAAGTGCAACCGATTGTACATAAAATATCAATTACCTGGACGGAAAAAGAATAACAAAGAAGGAACATTGATTTATTTATCGGAAATACATCAAATATGGTGCCACAAATATTAGCACAGCCGTTACATTTAGAATAGACGAATTTATGGGAGGAAAAATTTTATAACAAGACGGTTGCAAGCGAGTGTAAACTGCGCAGTGAAAATACTGAACGACTGGAGCTTATTGCACATTGACAAAGCTCCCACACATGTGTGGGCACTACACCTCTGGCATTTTTTTATTCTACCATCATTGACATTTCTCTCCATCCATATATACCATCTTTTCTGTAATACCCTCACATCATCCTCCTCATTTAATCCGACTCAATAATTTGAAATTCACCTGAAAGAAATAATCTAGAATACACAAAAGAATGAACTCGTTCACTATCCACCATACCCATAGGAAAAAATATCAACATTGACATATTCAATAATTCATTAGTTACAAAGCTCTCTCGCTTCACCTTTTATCGATTAATTTTCATTGGCTGTTATGAATAAACAAAGTATCTAATTATCACTGAATCACATTATCAATTCATCGTTGCTTTGCGTTAACTGCAATTCTCAATTTCAATAGCGAATAAAACTGATGCGGAAGTCGAACGTCATATTGAGGCAGATGAAGAAGTGCGTGCGTCATCATCTTATCACGTTCCAACAATATAATAAATACCTATAGATATATAAATGATGATATTGAATGGAACGAGGTGTATTTGAAAGACGAGAAACATTTGAGACTGCGCGAAAGCGAATACCTGGTGAGTGGTATAAAAATGTGAGGAGGAAGTTTTAGTATGGGGGTTGTTGGTATGGTTTACTGGGTATGTTTGAATTCGCCCACGTGTTGGCCCTGTGACGTCACATCGAATGCGTAGGCGTATCACAATTCTCGGGTTGAGGGAGGAGAGTTGTAGGAGGATGCATGATGATGGTGATGGTGGTGGTAGTAGAGAGAACTACCAAAGAGGATCAATGCAACAGCGAGGGTCCGGGAAGGCCGAGAGCGAGAGAGTGCCCGAGAATTTCCGCATGATACTACATTCCCCCGATACACCCACTGGCAGAGGTTGGAATCGCCATTCAAACATATATCTCTATGTATGTATGTATATTGATACTGGCACTAAAACCACCAGCAAGGATTTATAGTGGCCAGCTTCCACACAATCCTCAAATTCGAGGACAAATATATATGCATTCATTGTATAAGAATGGTATTCAATATATAAGAATGAAGATCGAATGAGTTGAGGGTGAATTCATCATTGCACCTGAACCTCTGAACCAGTTCCAGTTTTTGATGTAATATTCCCTAATGTTCATTTGGTCAGGAGGCACAGGAATTATCCCATGATTTTACAAAGATGGTCCAAGTTGTACTTTGAATGTGTCGACCGCCCCTGTTGCATATGAACATTTCATATTCATGATTGACTGAAAAATGTCTCTGTCACTACTATTCTGATGAGATTAGTAGTGAGATTGTTGAAAGAACGTTCATTTGATTATTCAAAGGCGTGCTCGTATGTTATCCTCAATTTTTATATCAACTGTTCATCCATGCACGATGTGGATCCGTATTCTATGAATTTCATGTACTAGAAGGAATCAATGTGTATTCGAATGGATAATAGAAATAAATTTTAATTGAAATTATTAGTCGTGAGATTGATAGGTCGATATTTTTTCTTCGCCCTATTACTCTTTTCCGTCTGCTTCTCGTCCTCGCTCCATCTCTATTTCTGAGGATGCAAATTATCGACTGACCTTCTTCTCCGTCTATATATATA
>JABMBR010006282.1:0-10807 GCA_018881525.1 Meteorus sp. PSUC_FEM 10030008
ACAATTTTTGAGGTTGGTTGTCAAAATTCGACTTTTTTTGCTGTCATCCGTATTCGTATCTGACTTTTACGTTAGAGGCTACATTTGTTATGTTAACAATTCAACTTGTTCACGTTCGTCATTTATTTTGCTTATTTTAATCAATTTTTTTTTATTTTTAATTTTATTTCTGTTTCATTGTTGGCCAGAACTTCCAGGTCCTGATCATAATATATAACAGAAAGATAGGGGGGTGACGGTCATCCTCAGAGATATCTTCAGTCCTCCTCTCCGAGTTCATCTCCCCTTTTTTTCTTTTTTTATGTTTTGCTTCTTCATGTATATATATATACAAACTCACACACAGATGCAATTTCCCCTCACTCTTGTGTTTCAACCAACAAACGTGAAGTTTCCTACTGTCAGCTTCAAGGTACCTGGAAGCGAGATGTGTCCCAAAGGTTTGCGTGTGTAACTGTGTATTCAACTGAATTTACGACTTTACTGAATCTAAACAAGTTTAATTCATGCAGGGACAATTCGGGTAATTAAACCGCGTTAGAGTGAGAATCTTAACGAGATAGTTAAATAGAGATTCGTATTGTTATAATTCTGAATATATGAAAATGAAAACAAAAATAAAGGGATGAAATGGAGTAATGAATATTCATCAAATTTAATTAGAGATGTCGAATACATGAAGATGGCAGAGCTCTAATGAAAAATACAATTACGTGAAGAACAATACGGGCTGTCGAGTAGAAAACGCAGCTCAAATATCATTTCTTAAAGTGAAAGAAAGAAAATAATATTTCAGAAGTATAGAGGAATAAAATATCCTCAATGAAAGAATTAAAAATATAACCGTGATAGGATATAATACAATGGAGATAATCAATAATTTCATGTGCTTTGTATTGAGTAATTGAATTCCGAATATTTTGATAGCAGTGTTATGCTCAAGTTTGGTTCATTTTCAGTCGTATTTTCGGTATTGCGTCGTCATTATTTTCACTCATCGCTCATTCAGATTCCAATATTTGACTGAAGTGGAATATTCACTTCTGAGTCCCAATGCCCAATTAAGATCAGAGCATTCTTTTTTAGTCTCGGTTAGCAATTCCCCGGTCTGATAAGTCCCTGAAACAGTCCACTATTGACAACTCATCAATCATTCGGTGTTTTGATGCAAATCACCGTAACAATCATCGCTAATTGAGTGAAAAATCATGTTTACATTTCGTCAACTATTGAAAATATCACGTCCCGGAAAGAATGCAAGTTTTGGTTCGGTTAAATTGCTTAGACGACGTAATGCAACAACATCTTCTATTTCTCGTCGAGACCAATCGGTCTCTATTTATATTATATACTCGATTCTAATGGCTAAGTAGCGCAGATGAATATCTGTTGCGATTCGTCCAAATCGTATACACAACTCATCCAGTTTTAGCATCATGTTAAAGCAGTTACACAAAACATACTACAAATGGCTACAATATCAATCCCCATTATTACAGCAGTAATCCAAATTGCTGTTATAGCGATCAGTTTAAATTATTGAAACAACTTTGTCTGTCTCGACTGTGGTAGATGGTCAGTATTGTTGTTTCCCTGTGCACAGTTTCCAATGGAACCAAAAGTAGTTAGAATAACATATGAGTTGTGTTGTTCGATAAAAATTGTAGAATTCTTCTTACTTATACTTCTAACACATTCTTGCTTTTTTTTATTTATTCAACTAAATTATTTTCACTATTATAGTAACAAGAATATAATCAAAGTCAATACGTTCTTGATTGGAATATTGCGAGTGAATAATCATGAGGAAAGTGATTTCGAAAATAGCTGTGCATATTATTACCCGACCCAACAATCGAATACCCAAATCTACTTTAAACATCCACCATAAAAACGAGCAGCCATGGAAAAATAACAGAGTTCTCAGAGTTATATAATTAGAAAAAAATTCAACTCAGTGTAGCTTTTCAGAATAAATTTCTCAAACCCAAATCGCTTTGATCCTATCTCTATATTTGAATTCTTCGGATTTTTCCCCAGAACTATTTTTTGGAGTATTCATCAAGATGAAGACCAGCAGTGAACTAACCGTATGAATTATCATCTGATGGTTATAACAGAGGTTAGATTTAGAGGAAATCATTGGCTTCTAACATCAGTCATGGATTTTCCATTAGAATAACTTCATCTGTTCGCCAATGTGCCACATTTTCAGACGAAATTGATACATTCATAATTCACTATCGGATAATGTTGTCTGAGAGCTGATCCTAGATCAAATCCTCCCAAAAATTCTGTTTCACCAAAATAATTTTGTCCGTTCTCACTAAAATTTGCATAATGCTGGAGTGAATAGTTCAAAGGCAGTTGATATAGCTATTAAGTCAAACTTTGATGACATTGGTGAATCGTTGCAAAATTCGTATGATCAAAATAGGTTTGGGCTGTGTATCATGTACAGATGTATAGGATCGAAAATACGTTAGAATATTACATCGAAGTGATCATAACATACGTGCAATAAAGTTCCAACTTTCATTGCGTCCTATAACGGCATTATATCTGCTCACCTTGCCCAAGCCGGAAGCCATGAGTAGAAAAGCGGCGGGACCTTGCGCGCTACGTTCATGTTTTGCATATGTAGTTAGTCCTTGTCTTACGTCATCGCCTTCAGCGCCGCCGCGGAATGATTCAAAATCTTCACGACGCAGTCTCGATATTTCAAAAGGATCACCCATTAATTCACCAGAAGTTTGAAGCTTTTCCGCATTATTCGAATTGCGTGAGATCGAATTATCCATCACTATCTGACAATATAAACAATGAAAGTGGAAAAATTCAGTATTCAATGATATGTTGTCGCATGTTGATGCAAATTTAATTAATTTAACAAATTGAAATGTTCATCAAATTTAAAGTACAGTTTTTGGATCGTTTGCTTATCAATTGTTCCACCTGAGTTTGACTAATTACTTGCAAACAGTGAAAAAAATATCACAACAATCATGAGATAAAAGAGAATGGAAATAAAAAAGATATACAGAGTACGGATGGATAAATTGCGCGTAGTTTCTGACGAGTGTACGGGTGAGTTATGAGGCCAAGATGTGAAATGGAACTGAGGCAAAAGAACAATGACGCTTGTATATAGACGTACATATATATTGTTGAATGTACACCTTAATGAATTCTACAATGTTAGATGCGAAAATCCCTCGAGAGTAATGCCAAGAAATAAAAAATTGTGTTATATATGTCGACGATCGCATTTTTTGTTCTTGGAAAATTCAACAATGTATATTTGCAGCTGATAAAAATTTGATTGTTGAAAAATAATAAACGAAAATCGTGAAATTCAGTGCAGAGTGCAATATCATTTTCGAAGAGTTTATTCTATTTTTCCCGGCCACAATTGCGTGGTTAGATGGAATAATAAAGGAAAGTATGAAATAGAACTGAAAGTAAATGAAAAAATACAATAAAAACGAAATAAATGATAAATAAAATGGAATACTCACAGAGTATTCGGAACCAACGGCGGATTTTGCGCCAGTCATAACAGTAGCGATTGTAAAAATATGGGGATTCACTGAGCACAACGCCATTTCTTTGATATGAAAGAGAGCATCTGCTATGGACAGCCTGCCCTCAATGTCGGTGTTGACAATCCGAACTCTTTGTCCAGATTTTGCGGTAATAACTTCGTCCGCTACAAAACTATTTTCCCCAAGACTGTTTCGAACAACACATAGGGCCGCCACAACTTTCACTGTTGGTGGTTGAAGCAAATTCACTACCTATCGATCATAAGAATGACTTGTGCAAACGTTGGACTTGATAATTGGGGATGGCAGCCAGTTGAATATTTTACAAAGCACTTCATTGAGAATCGCCGCGAAAATTCTTGTGTGGTAACTGTCCATGAAAATCCATCAATTTTGTAATGTATCCGAGCAACAAGAATGGAATTAATTTTCTGGTATAACAATATGGAAATTGAAGATTCATACGTTTCCGAGACATGCTCTCACAAAACATTGAACAATCAATTAAAAGTTGATGAACCTTCTCAGTATATTATCATCATATCACATGACCATCATATGAAAAAATTTATCGGCAGAATAATGATCTCTTTTATTCGAAGAGTTCCACAGAAAAACCTGATGATAGAAAAGACTCTCCTTTGTCACGTACCCAACAATCATGGATATGGTGAACGTTGAGAGAAATTTATCCGAAATGTATGAATATGATTTTCAAGATGAACACTATCGCACAGGATTTCGTGATGTTTATGAAGGGTGGAAATAATGTTACCGGATTCTTCATCATACCTGAAGAAATCCAACACAAGCACCGGCACCACTCTTGTGTCGTGATTCGCCAATCATACCCTCCACAGCTTTAACATCTACACCACCGGTGTCATAAGTCACCCCTTTTCCAACAAGAAGCAGCGTTTCCAAAACGCAAGCAGAATTGTGCGGTTCATAAGTGAGGAATATGATACGACCACGATGTCTTGGTATAACAGACGCTGCACGATTAACTGTAGCGAACAGAGGATACTCTTGCAACAATGTACTCTCGTCGCTAACAACTTGAACTGTTACACAAGAATTATGAAATAGTTCACAGATGTACTCTTCAGTTCGACATGGTGACATACGTTCAGGGTCAGCTCCACCTGATAGTGAATGATGAAAAGAAAATTGATATCAGAAAAAATAAAAATTCTCCGAATTCATTTAATTAATTTTATTTTTCCCACTTTATTCTCGACATTCGTACAATTCGAGAATTTTGTGAAGCAGTGGAATGCCGATTGATGACAAGGCATGTTGGCGAAAAGTTTTGAAAGAGGAAATGAGAAAGAGGGAAATATAGTGGAGGAGTAAGAGGGAGTTATATAATTTCACCAGTTCCATTCTCAATTAGGGCGAAAAGCCAGAGGGAGTTTTTGCTTCCGCCTGTCTTCCTATCACCACTCGACATTGAAGCCTCGAGCCATTTTTCGTCGTGCGCCCCGACCGCGTCCTCGTCGTACTCATTCCCTTTTGTACAATGACGAGGAGAAACTCTGTCGTTTAGTCGTCCTCTTCATTCGCCCTTTATTCGTTTTCCCCATTCGAGCTAGGCACTCATTCATCCACCTCTTCTGCTCTTCCGCCATATTACACTTTCACAGTTTTTCTCCCTACATATATATCGTGTACTCCGAAAACTTTATCGCACAAATACCCTCGATATGGAGCAGAGGGACGTAGATCCAGAGAAAAATGATCATCCCTCTCCCTCTCTCCTTCACTCCCTCTTTTCTCATTTTCCTCTTTCCCCGAAAGTTCTTATTTTAGCACACTCGAAGACTCACCGATATCTCTTGCAACGAATCTTCCGCTCTCAAGTATCGTCGCAAGTTTCACGATACCCTGAAGCTTTTTGCCACAGATGGGACTCCAAACACCAAGTTGACATGCCTTATAGCAACGATCCGCACTGATCTCCCTCACTTCCAGTGGCTGAAATAAAAATCTAGATGAAAAAAAAGGCAACAGAAAAACAAATATAAATAACGAATACAAATGCTCAAACAATCCAATAACAAACTTTACAATAACGTCTGCAACATTTGCACCAGTAATTGAATTGAACCGTCAATTTTTTCACTGAAGTGGCAATGTAGCCGTAACAGCTTGAGGATGAAAAATCTCTTTGTCAAATTCCTTATTGAACAACGTGGTTGGGATAGACGAAAATCATCATTGATTGAATTTCGAATAATTTCACAAGAACTACTACTTCAAGGAGTTGAAAATAATGAAAAGTTTTCACGTTTCACCACACAAAAAAACCTTCTTCAAATCTTTCATTAACCATCGACTTATCTCAGGAGTAATTGCATTTTATCTTGAAATGTGATCTTTTCCAATGAGGACGCCATTTCCTCAGAAGACTTAATCTCAGTTCCTTCAAGATTTTGAACAAGAATTCTCAGGTTATGAAGAATCCATTCCCTTCCATTTCATACAAATTATCTCCAATTGATATCGCCTTCAAATGACGGCATTACTCTATTCAAACTTCAATTCGTACAAAATTATCGCACACACTTCAAAGTTGCACCATTTAGACTAATAACGAATTTTATCCATCGCTATCAGTCAAATCTCATAAAATGTGCATTCAATCATGAAATATTCATCCAATTTTCATATTATCCATTACTGTTCGTCATTCCGCCATAACCATTTCTGCGTAGAACTTCCAAGCAATTGTCAACGGATATACCTTCCATGCAATTACATTTCATGGAAATACACATGAAAAATTCTGAAATTTTCATGAATGTAGATACACATGTTGAAGGGTTAGCATTCCTGGACGAGCGCTATTTACTAAATAATGCTGAAGCATTTACATTCTCGCGCAATACCTTGCCATTCTGCAACTCGTGAGCAATAAAAGAAGTCCGATAACGGATAGAGCATTTGGCTAATTAGGTCGCCCTCACTAACCACATCAATTAAGGCACGCAAGGTATTCGTTAGTGACGCTATCGTTAGATGGCGCTGAATGGATATTGAGGCAACTATCTTCTTCTACACTGTATCGTTTCACCACGTCACCCCACCATACTCATGTGCGTATATACACTACGGCCGTTACTTCCACTTGGCAGTCGTGGTTTGGCCTCCAGGGCCAAAAGTTAACGTGTAGGAAACTAAAGTTACTTGTACGGCACAGACGTTGTTGCATATACTCTTCAAATTCTATCTCACTCCCCCACTAGCACTATATTTTACTCTCTCTATATATTCACAGTATGCAGAGTATATGCACAACACGAAGCGTATAAGAGAACGACGCGCAACGCCATTACAGCCTGCGGGAAGCAATGGAAAAAGCTGTTTGCATGCAAGACACAAAAGGGATGATGCTTTGGGGATATAGAGGTTGAATATGAGAGTGAGTGAGGGTAGGTAATATGGTGACGCAACAGGGAAAATAAAAGGGGTGGAGGAATTTGTACTTGACGTCACAAAGAATATCAAGATCAAATTACCACCGAGGTTATACAGACGCGGGGTGGAGAGCAGCATGAGATGAAATCCGTGAAAAAGAGTTTGGTGCTAATGAAAGGTTGAAGTAAACGTTGATGGATCATCTATTTTCCTTTTCGTAAGGTTTCCGACGAATTTCAGTTCGCTTTCATAAATTAATAGCATGAATGCATATAAAAACTCAGACCAACGTTCGTTGGTAGCAAATCAACAATATCTATTTCATGCATATGAAAATTTTTGATGTGAAGTGAACTGCTCCTTCATTTTTATGCGACTGGGATAGTCCGACCGAAGAATTCATACTTTCATGACGCAGACTATCGTGACACGTCCTCTCATACTTACAACATGTTGAAAGTTGAGGATTGAACTTTTAGTTCAAACCATTGAAAATCAAAAAAAAAAATAAGTTTACGCGTGGGAATGATACTTTCTGCCAATTCCAAGACTTTCCGAATCCTTTCTCGTGCTCACAATTCAATTTCTGAGCAACATAACAATTGTTTCATTTGAAGTCTCACTTGGAGGATATCTGGTGAAGTTTGCAACTTGCAATCCAGAATCCTTCTGATATTGTAGAATTTTTTCTTGAATCACTCGAATTTCACAGTTCGTTACATGATATTCTGGAATGTTCGTATACTTTAAGGGGAGATGATGAAGGTAACTGCAGCTGACACGGCAAAAAAATACTCTGAATGCTAATAAATGGGAATGATTGATAGATTTTCTATAAATGAGTACTCACTGAAGCACGTTTGGAAGTATAATGGCGTTAGTTACTACGAGACAGATTGAATAAAAAATATGCTTGTGAATATCGATAAATCCTGATATAAATGATTCGATGATTCTCACTATGTAAAATGGTAATCCATGCACTCAGGAGAATATAATCAACGTATTAGAGCGTCTGTTTACACTGCCAACACTCATTATTGAACTAGTAATAATCTATCTCGAGAATGCGATTTATTTTCAATCCATCTAGTTCATCAACACTTTATTCTGATTTGCAATTAACAAGTTTTAAATAATCAAATATTTTCTCATCTAATTGAGTTGGATTCTGTTTACACATTCATGCAACACGAAGTTACGTGATAGATTTACCGTAGAGGGTGAATAATCTATTACATAGTTTATTGATGATTATAAATTTTTGTGCATTTGGTTACCGAATTTGATTGAAAACTGATGACTTTATCAATCATATTCTCGGTTCGACATCGTTGATCACAAACTACTCCATTGATCCAACAGATCCCAAGTGTCCAAATAGAATTTTCCTCTCGATATCCAAGTTAACAAAGTATGGGTTTCTCAAAATTAATTCAGGAATTTTCAGCCTACTTCCATTCTAAATTTCAACGATGATTATTTGGATCAATTTGTATATCTTGAATAAATACCGAGTCTGATGACCGAGGTGATTAATCTACTCATAGCGAAAAAATCGAAGATTTTGGCAAATTCAAAAAGAAACATCAGTCACCGATTTATCTTGTGATTGATACGAGCAGTGCATCCAATCAATTTTAAGATGGAAGAATGAAAAAGTTCAACAAAAATAAACGAAACATAATAGAAGTCTTGGGGGATGGAAGTAGTGCTGGAGTTGTGCATTCAAGTATAACAATAGGAAATTAAATCGAGCTGATGATTAATGGATCAGACAATTCAGCAAATTCCAACTCATAGCGTTACAATTGAAGATACAATACTAAAGATAGAAAACACGAGTAAAGACTAGTTATACTCAGTATATAAATTGTATATGAAGATACTCACAACATAAAGCGCCTCCAGGGCTCCAAGTAAGGTGACCAGCTCAGCATTTTCGAAACGCAAGTCAGGTAGCAGAACTATCATGGGACATTTGACGCCAGCTTCTATAGCTCTGTTGTCATACGATCATTATTTATCATGATGTATAATATTTTATTCAATACGGAAAAGAACCACTATTTTATAACAATGAAACACATAAATACATAAATGAATATAAAAGTAATAAATATTCATTTCCATTGCTGGAAACATTGGTTGATATTTTCACGTCCATCGTTCTATTGTATTTCTTTAACTGTATATAAAGAATAATATGAGATGAAAATTCAATACCGATGAAATAACAACAAATGTATATAGAGAATAAAAAAGAAGTTTCATCCTTGGGATGAAAATATTCCAGTGCATCATTTGATTGGAACTGTTTCGATAATGGGAAAAATATGATTGCACGAGGAGAGAGAATGAGAAGATATCATTGAAGCGATAGAGGAAAAAAACGTAATTGACAAAATCGACGTATAAGTTTCATCGCTGTCAGGATGACGCAATTGAGACAGAAACGACGAGTGAATGCAGATAAAAAAAATTCCTTAGAAAATAAAAAATATTATACAGTCAAAAACAGGCAGATAACATGTCTCATTCGGATGAGTTCTTTCAATTACCAGGTGGATAGAATAAAACATCACGAATACGTAAAATCAACATTTTCTGTTAATTATTGCGATGAATCGAACAATATTTCCATGCAGTATTCGATCGATTCCCTTTAACTATTCGAGCAAACAAAATACTACTTTTGTACAATATATTGCAACATTATAGCTGTAGACAAAAAAGAAGCAACAGAAAAATAAATTACGAATAGAATTTCATTTTGACAACGCTTAAAACTATTGTTTCCATTGCTTTATTGGATTGAATATCTTTTAGCGATTGAAATCAGAGGAACTTGAGGGACGAAAAAAAAACAGACAATGGACGGAAAAAAAACGGCATTTTTCATTTTCGTTCCTTCATTTTTTCTCTCCCTTCCCGATCTTTTTCATATGAAGTGATAAAGATAACTGTTTGTGAATAATCCCCATAGCAAATACACTGTTGGTGTGGCATGTGGGAGATTGAGAAAACAATTTCTATAATTGAATGAGGCAGCGCAAGGTACTTCAGCTATCATCTCTTCGCATTCTCTTCTAGAATCCTCTTGTCACCCACATGATCCTATCCTTCTCACACTTTTTCGCTATTGCGTATTCGAACTAACCGTGAGTGGAGCATGTATTGATGCCAGAACAATAAATACCATACCCACCATATGACCAGAGGAGCAACGATACGAAAAATTCGGGCTACAAAAGGCGGCAAAAAAAAATCAAATATGATGATTCGAAGCGTACTTATTCCTATGTTATGATAAAATCGATCAACAATTGGAAGCCACTGTAAAAGTCACAAATCAAAACCGAGACGCAAAAAAAAGATGGAATAAAAAAATAACGCGAAAGGAAGAATCTCACTGTGAGCAACAACTATTACTGGTATGCTTTTTGGTAAATCACACTTTTGTCGACGGGCAAAAAGCTTTCGGTGATTACCGACGCCTCGGGCGGTGTTTGTGAGTGCGGCAACGTCCATAAGAGACAGACAGCCTATGGCACTCTTGCAGAGAAATGGGTCGCGCGATTACTCGGAGAAAAAAGGAAGGAGAAAGAGAAAAAATTGGAAGAAAAAAAAAACAAATATATACACATATATTTTATATCTTCAAAAAAAAAGAATGAAGTACCAAAACAATAGAAATTCAACACGATAACTACTGAAGATAAAAATAATTCAGCGCAACAAATATTGAACTAAAAATATTATTCACAAAACTTTATCGAATTAATATGATGTGTGCACGTACAGTCACACCTCTCACATACACATGAAATTCATGAACATTC
>JABMBR010006283.1:0-60787 GCA_018881525.1 Meteorus sp. PSUC_FEM 10030008
ATATATATATATTTGACACAAAAGGTTTTGAACGAATATCATCAAACTCGCCGTTCACTCGCACACTTCGGAATTATCCAAGCAAAAACTACACCAATAACTATTTTATTTTCATCACAGTTTACTTCTAATTCTTTTTCTTATTTTTTTCCAACATTATGGTCACTATAAAAATAAAAAATGGTGTTCGTGTGTATTTGGGTACAGAATTTAGTTGTTTACTATAACGACTCTTTACAATGATAATACATACTCGTAAATTTTGCTTCAAACTGCCAAAAGTTGTAAAGTTCATACTCGTAAAGTTTACTGACATGTGACACATTACAATTTAGTTTTAGGAAGAACAAAAAATTAATTTATGATCAGATATCGATATTTCTATGCTTCATAGTGTTTAATTTATCCACGAGAAAGTTTCGTGGTTGTTAAAGAATTCTAATTCAATTTTTGAATGACAATTCGCGTCGATTTTTATCATCCAGTAATGAGTTTGTAATGAGTCTGTTTGACTATGGAATACTAAAATCCAAAATGAGTTCATTAACACCTTCATTAAATTATTGATTAGTCAGTGGTGAGTGAGCTCATTAGCGATCAATGAAATTTCCAATCTGTTGATATAAGAACTTGAAACATATCGTTTAATCGTTAGTATTTTTTCAATCAAAACGTGCACAGCATGGAATCCCTAGGATTCATTGAGTTGAGGATTAAACGATGAGTGTTGTGAACACGATTTCAATAAATCAACAGTCGATGACGATATTTGTTTATACACATGAGTAAATAAGAGAATTTTTCTGTGATATCTTGTATCAAGATTTATCAACAACGGGACGAACATTACAATCATCACATAAAATTCATCACAACCCCGTGTTTTTTTTTATCCAGTAGCTTGTAATGAACCAGCTTACTCATTATCCGTCAGATGAAATTGAAATCAAAATGTCATTCTACAGAAAATTTAAGTCATCATCAATAAATTACATAAAACCAATCAACTTGTAATATTCATTAAAAAGTTGAGCAAAGATCGTGTAAAAAACGTGATGAATATTTAGCAGAACTTGAACTTAATTTCCTCAAAATGAAAAATAAATTGAAGCTCCAATACAACGACATGTTAATTTAATTTCAATAATTAACAGAATATTAACAATATTCATTTTATCTATGGAGTAGAGTGAACGAGCAACGTAAATTGAGAGAAGGTAGAACGTAATGATTAAATGAAGAGAAAAGAGAAAAGTGAAAATAAAAATGGAGATGGAGATGAAAGAAGAAAAGAAAGCAATATAAGTGAAGATCTTGAAGTTCACAATGCATTAGCGTGTTCTGAACGGGGCAATAAGAGCTTCTCTATTACGTTGCTCGCTTATCCTTGGGGCATTATCAAACCCCTCCTTGTCGATAGTGTATCAAACACAATACAACGATGGAAATAAGGAGAGATAATGAAAGGGAGAAATAAAAGAAAAAAAGGTCGATGATTGAATATAGAGAGAGTGATTCCATTTTCGTTTTATCTTTGAGGAATATGATTATCAGAAAGACATGAGAGAACTTGTATTAAATCTTTCGTGAATTTATATATAAATCACTGAGAACTGTAATGACGTAGATTTGTTATACATAGTCACATTCAAGTACTTGCATTTTCTATGTATACCAATTGTGAATGTGAACTAAATACAGAGCTGTGTGGTACAACTTTGATATGAGTTTAAGTCTACACCATTAACTTTTCTGTATTATTCCAACGTGAAGTTATTCCAATTCTTATTCCATTTGTTTCTATCTCGAATCGCGAAATACGTTTGATGCTTTGTGATAAAGTTCAGTCAAGTTATTTTCTCGAATTTACAACTATGGATTCAATTTTCGTACAAGTTGTTTTGGCAGTGAATAAATTTGTGCACTGTGTTAAGAATTATTATTTAATCCAATAACGTTTGGATTTCATTTCAGATACTTTTTTTTTGTATTTTGATGTATCGATCTCTCGGCTAGTTTAATATGAAGAACTGAATTACAGCATCATGATTGTTACGCCGTCGCTCTTGTAAGTAAGAGTGGATGAAGATGAAGCGTGAGATGGTAATATTAAAAAAAAAATCCAACTTTTTCCCATAAAGGATACGATGCAGAATGGAGTGAAGAAAAAATTCAGCGCCTTGAATGGAAGGTTGATGTGAATTCTGCGCAAAATACTCTTTACATATTTCATATGAAAAATTTATGCCTGAACATTCCAAAGATGTGGAGAATAATAAAAATACAGTTGAGTCATATTTTTTACCGATTTAGCGTCATAAGCTATAAAATTTTGAATATCGAGTAGCATTGCAAAAATGGTAAACGATATCATAAAAATCGGCGATGGTACTACTCGCAAAGGTATATCGAATCCACTTTCGCTCTCATCAATATCAGGAATAGCTTACGATTCAATGCACAGTATTGAATGCTAACATTTATCAATCGTTGATACCCTGAACATTTCGATTTATCAATTAAAACTCAACTAACTTTCACCCTTTTTCAATTATCACTATCAAAAACTGTCAACAACAAGAAATAAATCCCACATTTTAATTCCCATGAATGCAGAAATGTAAATTATGTATAATCAGAAGAGCAGGAGCTGTTCATTGCTCAATTCCCTTGAAAAAATTCGTTGAATTATAATGTCAGCAGTAGGTTCTCTTCGATTCTTTGTTAGCATGGTAACCATCTCGTGTTTAACTATAAATATAAACTTCAAACGATTTTCCACTCCGAACATAAACAACGGTATACTACGAATAACAACGAACGAGATGAGCTAAAAAAAAGGCTCATGAAAATTCATATTAAAATCAGCATACACTGATGTAAGTTTTTTTCACTCAAAAATAAAAAGACAATGTCTATAGCTCTGCTCTAAATGACCATCACAAATGGATTCCTACCACAATGGACAATCACAATTTGATAATCTGTTCTTGAAAATAGCTCCTGCCTCAAATGTTCCACATATAAACTGAAAATTGATTCCAAATGGCTCCAAAGCTTTCAGCATTTCTTCTTTTTCATCTGATGATTTTTCTGAACATCAATTCAAACAAATCGTTTCTCTTCATCAAAGCTCTGGCAGATCCAGAAAAGAAACCTTTGAGAGTTCCATGTATATAAATGTGTTCACATATAAAAAGATGTTCTCTTTATGGACGAAGCAACGAATGAACTACTGAGCCAACTTGCTGCCACCTCCAACACGTATGTGATATACCAAACGCCAAGAATTGTAATACACGATATGCGCGCGCGTCACTCGTTTGAACACGTAAAACATCGTCGACACCGTCACGTCTGTGTTTCTATTCTTTTCTCAACTCATCGAGCAGACATATATGTACATTCCCCATAGATCGCAAGACACAGAAGAAAAGTATATTCTTTTTCTCACCGTCAACTCTTCTATCTGCACCCAATGTACGTTACCCTTGAGGCACTTCACCATATACTTGCACTTTCGTGTCGAGATAGAACGTGAAATTGGCAGGTGACACGAGTCACAGCGCAACGATCTCCTGGGACGAATAGGCAAATATACGCAATGTATAGCAAGTACGAGATGTTGAAATATATATAAAAGCGGTTTTGGTTGTGGCCCCCATTTCTCCTTGTTCTCTTTCCCAAGTATAGAGGAATCTCCATACCGAGCGGTCTACTTCCAATATGGATAATGGAATTTTCATTTGCATCCTCACGTACTTTCTTCTATACCAATTCCAATATCATCTCGTTCATTTGTGTATTCATGATCCTATTTCAATTTTTTTCTCTTTTATTCATCCACATTGGTATTACATAGCAATCAATAAAAAATAATTGGGGAATCAATGGGTTGGATGATTTTATATTATTTATCGATTGTACATGAGAATTGACAGGTGATTTTTATTCATGATATTGTCATGTCTGAGTTGAGGATTTTGCGTGAGAGTTGGTTTTTGTAGGTTGTATTGTGTGAGTGTGTATGGAGATTCATGAAAATTGAGAAAGTTTATTATGGAAATATGATGGAGTTGTTTTATGGTAATTTAGTTATTATGGAGAAATTCTCCTGTATATCGTTGTATGTAACAAGTAACTTTGAACTTTCATTGCATAAAAATAGAGCTGATAATCGATAATAATTATTCCTCGGGTTTTTTTATTTTCATGAATTTATATGGTTTATAGATTGGAAAAAAATTCTAGTACAAAAAAAAGTTGTTTATTCGTGAGAACAATCGGCTTGATGTGATACATAAAATTATATCAGAATACCTTTTATACAAAAACATTCTGTATCGCCAGTTTTTTGAATATTAATTCAGCAGAGTATGAGAAACATTTCCATAAAAATCTGATGAGCTTTGTATGCATTCAATCAGTCCATTAATTGCCAGTATCGCACATTGCAGAAAAAAAAACATTTCTATCATTAATTAGCATTCATCGATTCACGCTTTCTGCTCCACATTGATTTATGCTTCCCACAATTTTCATTTTCATCATTCAATTATTCTCTACAGCCAAACACATGAATGACAATGGAATAATTCTGAGACAATAGTAAATAAAAATAAAAAATTCACCAGACTCATCCACACTCTAAAACCCATCTACAAAATCACCCAACACAAAGTATTCATGACAGTGAATTTTCCAAACTTCCCGTTCACATTTCTCTCTTCCTATTTGATTTTACCATCCTCCCATTCTTTCAATTCCACCATCCACAGTCTGATCTCCAATCCACGTGAAACACTCCGGTTAACATCAAGAGAACTCTGAACAGAGTTAAAGGTTAATTGGGTTAGTTGACTCTGGTTAACTCGACGACCCTGTTTCCCGCGCATTATCGTGAGTGTCCACCGTAGTATCTCTCTACCCATCTTCTTCTACCTCATCCTATGAGCCACCTATACACTGCACCATTTCCACCACCATCACAATGATCAACTCACGTGCCTGTGTTTTCTCCCTTCTTCAACCAAGTCTTGAAAACACCATTGCCAAAGTTAACTTGGCTTTGTATACCCATCCAAGTGAAGGTCACGTTCAAAACTGTAACCAAGCATGTGATGCTTTGTCTGAGACGACATTATATACGATACAATGTATTGCGCATAGACTCGAGGATTCAGCTAGAAGGCACATAAACATATATGAAGTACTATAAGCGCGCTATATGTACTGTGGAAATGTGTGTGCAATGAGATCTACATCGTTGGATTCACATGAGTCGCGAGCATGTAATACACAGACTTCCCACCTTCCTTTACCTCATTTTCCTCTTCCCTTTTCATCCGTTGCAGTCTCGGGGTTTATATACCGATCTACTTACGCTTGTGTTTGTGTGAATATATCTATATATATCCACATGTGCTTGTGCGAAATTAATTACATTTGCACTGCTGCCATGTTTCGACTCTGATTTTCATTTCCTCTTAAGGGTGAATCCCTTTTCCTTTCTCTTGCGCAATACAGTGAGACTTGGCGTAGTAGACTTGTTCTGCCTACAACCTCACTTGTACATTTCATCTTTGCATTCCTATATTATGTACGTCTGTGTGGAGATAGATTTGTATTTGTATGTGTGTGCATATCGCTTTAATTCCCGGGTGAATTTAGTTCATTCAAAGATATCAATCCCCAAATGGATAAACTTGTTTCTATATGTGCATTATTTGTAACTTGATGCGGAGAAGTTTCCCTTTGTTTGAACGTGATCACGAAATTCCGTTTAATTTTATGTGTACTTGTGCTCACTGTTTTTGGGATAATCGTTGAAACTAAATATTCAGAGGGATGTCAATTTGTGATTGGAAAGAATATTGGAGGGGCTTTCTTTTTTATTTTTGTAGTGAGTTCGGCAATCTCAATTGGTTTCTTTCAAGACCTGGGTTATTCCAAGAATAACTGTGGCATTTGGAGTATGCAATTGATTTGGTATTTTTTTATTTATTTTTCTTTTTTCGTATATCAGAGGAGGTTGAAAGTGATGAAAAAATGAATAAACTGCTGATGATATTTTAAAAATGCATATTGTGGTATGATTTTTATTAGCCAGAGTGTATTCAATTATTGGATCATGATTTTATGCACGTGCACGTGATAGTGCAAAATATTGAATTATAAATCACTCTCTCTGCTCTATTAATGTGACTCTGCTTGTTACGTTCACGATTAAAAATGGAGTGAAAAATTTGAATAAAATGCCATTTTTATTAATAGAAGAAGTTAAATTATTTGTAATTTAACCATTATGAAGTGTTTCGATTCTAAAATTTATGAAAATTCACATCGAGGATTGGTGTGAATAGAATGCATGAGAAACTGGCAGATTTTCATCGATTGATGAAGTCATGAAGTCGGAATATTCTGGCAATTTCTTTATAAATAGAATTGTCAGTAATTTTCATCGCGATGACTATAATTTTTTGAGATATTTTATGAAAATTTCTACTTACTGAGAAGTCGAAATTGAATATGGAAATACATTCATCGATCGTTCATATTTTCGTGTGCAGAAGTGAAATATCTGTTACTCTGACTCTGACATACCACTGTATTATTCATGCACAGCACTCAACTCTCTGATTCACTAAGTTTAAATCATTTATGAGGAGTTGCAAATATAACTCCAACAAGTAGCAACTCAGTTTTGTCAAATACTGGAGAATTATTAATTCATATTATGCACATAAGATTGATACAATGACATGTAAGTTCTGTTTGAAAAATTCTGGATTGACACGTGTATTCGTGTAGAAATAATTTGTGGTGTGAATATTTTCATGTCGTTACATATTGCATCATGAGTGGATAGGAATAATAAAATTAGTGAGATAGAAGCTGGAGTAAACGTCCTTTAAGACCGTACGAGCAAAATGCAGTCACTGAACTTCTTTCCTGCATCTTGACTGTCAATCAATTTCGTTCCATTAAAAATTTTTATTTCATTTGGAATTGGACACTTTTGTGCAACTTTAACGTTCGTTAACAGAATTCCCACTGTCAAGTAAATTCCTTACGAAGCTTTAGAGGGTATTAAAATATTTCCATTCAAGTGATTAGAACATTAACGTCAAACAATTATCACAATTATGACTGATTCCATGTCGTTAATGTTAATTTTAGTGAAGTATAATAATCTTAGTGACAAGTGATATTTCTTCAGAAATATTATTGAGATAAAATTCTTTCCCTTCGTCTCAGTTGAATTGTTCTGACTGCTGATTATCATCAGGTATCTTCTACGCGTTGTGATTTTTCTTTCGATTTCCGTTTGTTCATATTTTTTATCATCTCGACCTTTGACAAAACACACAATGCCAAATCCCAAAACCATTGGTTGAAGAATGCTATCTCGGGTGATAAAAGAATTTAGAATTTAGTAGTTGTCTTCACAAAATTATTCAGCAAAATAAATCTGTGACTAAACATTGAAAAAAATTCATGAGGATTAACATCATAGAACAAATTTAACGAATTCAACGTGAAAATATTAACAAAACAGTCTAACATAACTGAAATAACTTTTGAATATCGTCGAAACATTTCCCTCGCCGGAAATGGGACAATTATAAATTCGTTACCAGACCAGACACTGAAATTTCGTACATGGACTCATTACGGTCCATTAATTCATGAATTAATATGTCGAGGACAGTTGAGCTCAACTTTGATGGGTCCCGCAACTAATTATGAGTCTACGTGCTGAACTTCAACTTCATATGAATCAACATTGATTTGAACGCCTTGGTGGTTACAAGGATCAACTTGAATGATTTAAACATTCGGATTGATGTATAAGTAATGAGGAAAATATATGGACGGATAAGTATAAGCAACATCTATGCTAACTTCAAGTTGTGGAAGTTTGTGCATTATCAGAATATGTTGAAGTCTATAAGGCCTTTCAATAATTTATACGACGGTCTGAATGCGTATATAACCACATTACATATATTCTAAAGTTCTTCATCCATATTCTATACACACGACTGATGCATCATTTGCGGAATCGATTATGGCGAATTTCGAACCACAACATCCCCACTGAGTTTACCAACTTTACGTTCATGTACGATGCATGGGGTATTCACAAGTCCATTTGCACCGTTCCGATTTGAATTCAAACTGCCAATCAAACTTTCATTTTCATTATACAAAACTATTCATTTGTGAATCACTTTTCTATACTGCATTCATCTGTTTTGATTTATTGTCATTCATCTTGCGTTAATATTTTACTTGGTTTTGTTTTTTTTTTCTCAACAAGAAATAAAAAATGTGAAAGTTTTAAAAATTAAAAAGGAAGTAATTTCATATTTTGACGATGCGGGTGAGAGTATTGAATGGTATTAGGATAATTATTACTTGTACGAGAAATTAAGTTTCCTTATTGTGATATAAGTTGTGTTGAGTATTGTTGCGATCCAATTACGTTTTATTTCAAGCCATAATAGCTAAAATGGGGCGTTGAAGTGGATCCGGTGATTTAATTATCAGTAAAAAGGATCTTACGAAAACGTAAATTGATACGTGATGAATTTTTTTTTCTCTTGTGGTTTAAGAAACAAATGGATATAATAATTGATACAGATACGAAAAAATATCTAAGTCGTACTCATCAAATCTATAATTTCCATAATAATAGAGCACTGCTCTAAGAACAATTATAGATTGTAAATTTGTTCACTTCAACTATAATTTTCTCGTGTACTTTTGTATTAAAATGTTGTTAAAAAACAACTGGTGGTCGAATATTGTGAATGAAATTTTCTATTACAGTGTGATGAAACTACAGCGAAATATTATTACCGCAATCTCATGAAGCATGTATACAATTTTATGAAAGGAAAGATTTCACATTTATGACTTTATTGAAAAATTGCGACATAAATATACTCTTTTATAGAGTTGAAGCTGCATCATAATACCCAAGTATTTAGAGAACGTCGCGGAAAGATGATTTATTCTCTTTCCTTCTTATTTTTTCCACTTACAAATTTCTTTTTTCCACTCTTTCTGTATTCCACAATTTTTTTTAATTTCATTCCTTCCACTCTTGCTTCTTTCGACTTTCTCATTTCTTTCATTCACGATTTTTGCCTGAAGTAGTGGCGGTTATTATTGCCAGACGAAGCGAGCCACGCGATTCGGCATAATGTATCGTTTCTCGCAACTGTAAAATACATTATTCATCGGTATACCGTCCGTTTCTTGCCACCGCCGTCGTTTTCGACGAAACCCGGTCGTCGCAACTCTTCTTCTAGGTTCTCCATCTTACACTCTTTCTTTCTCACTCTCACCCACTTCCGTTCTACACTTTCATCGAGTTGAAACTTCCAACGACGCCCAGTTCCTCCTCTCCATTTATATGCATTTCCCTTTTCTTTTTCTCATCCGCTCATTCTCTTTATTCGTTCACTCTCTCATCCTCTCTTTATCTCTTTACCGCCTCAGACGTCATTTTTGCTATACATATTTACCTGTCGACATTACCTCATAGCAAGAACACTTGGACGACGTGAAAAGAATCGTTATAAACTTTTATAATTTACTATTTATGCTTACAGTCAGGAATATAACAATAGACACTTCCAACAATTGAGTGAACAGCTGTGTTTAATCAATGACATATTCCTGAAAATAGTCGAATCGTATTCAAATATTTATGGAAAGAGTTCAAGCACAATTCGAAATACTCACCAATAAATAATTGACTGTTCATTCCACGTTCATGATTTTATTATCAATAAAAACTGATTTATCCGCTCTTGAAATTCTATAAAAATCCACATTCTATTTAACATGAAATTTCGGTGATAATCTATATCGATTTTGAATGATATCGCCATTAGTATATTATACGGGACAGTATTATCGTGAATTTATGACGGCAAGATGCCAAGAGAGTGGAGGTATATTTAAGTGAGCTACATCGCTCAAGCTCCCCCGTACTGACACTAATCCAAAACTGCACCTCTTTTTTTTTCCTTATCATTTCTTCTGCCCTTCTTCTTGTTCTATCTTCATTTCTCCTTCTCACCGGATGAAGATTTTATCGTTTTATATGGGGAATGACTTCAGCCAACCTAAACGACCATCGAGATATCGAATCCCAAACCCTTTCCCATCTCATGTATGATCTAATCGATAGCTCCTCCTGCTTTATCTCCATACCACGTATTTACGCTTCTCTTATCTATCCATGTCGAACCATTTATATGTCGGTAGCGTATCATCCATTTTTTGCTTTAATCTACATTTATTTCATTTTTTTTTCCATCCTCCTGGAACTAGAGTAGCAAAGGAAATGATTAACAACTGACAATTATTATTTATTCATTTTAATCAAGCCAATGACGATAAAATAACAATTGCGATCCTAATACTGTTTGGTTGATTGTTTTCGTTTATATTGCCAATGTTGAGTAGAAAAAAATTCTTCCATGAATCATTTGTCACGAAAAACACTCGTTCAACGGTTAGGACCATGAAATTAATTTTACGGTTGTAATGTGATTATTTTTCTCAAAAAATCAGATGAAATTTCACAATTTTCACAATTGAATCTGAACAAATACCCTATAACACGGAATGAACAATGGAATTTTAGTATTGCTATATTCTACATGTTGGTAAATTCGAGTGATCCACTTCATCAACCATACAAACCAGTCCGGAGATAACTGTCAAATACTTGAACAGTAGGTGAACTGTTTTCAATGAAGTGTACTTGTGGACTAAAATTCAATCAGAGTTTGATACATTTCATGAAACTCATCACATTGTGTCTTAATTGATCCGATTTGATTCACGCACTTGAAATTACGTAAAATCTACACCATGTTGATGTACATTGACATTATCACATGGTAAATAAAAAATGTTGACTTGGTGCATAAAAATATTTGATAAATACAATCAACAAATCATTCTAACCAATTCAATGATATGAAATATCTGAAAAATTTTATTTGCATAACATTATGAATGCTCTTGACAATAATACGAGTTCACCAACGACAATGCTGAAGCCCAATTCGCTCGAGTTAAATATTAATTCGCTCGATATTCACTGGACGATTCTCGGGAAGTTATACTAGGGAGTGAGTTTGAACGCAGCACCAACGAGAGCAAACCGAGAGTCCACAATATATATCGGTATTGCATGCGATATCGCAATTATGACGCGAACGAATAAATTATCCTGCGTCACGTATAGCAACGTGTGTACCACCCAACCACCTTTCATACAGTTGCAACTGCTCAACATACCTATACATAGTGTGTGTATAAACAATATCAGAGAGCAAGTGGATGAGACAGGGGTGGAATGAGGGGAGAGTGTGTGAGAGAGTGTGAGAGAGTGTGAGAGAATGTGAGGGAGTGTGCAAGAGAGAGAATTATTGTGTCGGACTGCAATGCTGCGTAGTTACGCATCCCCTGCGGATAATTCATGAAGATCGGCTGTGCAACGGGGGAGCCAATTCGTGTATGTGTCTGTGTGTGTTATTCAACTGCTCGTATGTGTACATTTATGTGACGCCACTCTCTTACACGCCAAATTACCTGCAATTCCGCCGGCACAAATAAAGGATTCATTTCCGATGATAATGGCACACAACCAAAAATTAAATTATAATTCATTCCACATGACAAATATTGAATCAAATTTAGTATCTGTAATATTTTTCTCTTTATATGTTACATTATTTGTCGGGACTTTGTCAACGTTAATTTATAATCGGCTTTGATTCACGTTAGTGAGGTTTTCTATTTGTTCTGTCTTCATTTTTTTCATTCTCCACATTTTTTTAGGGATTTCATTCTGGTTTTGTAAAGAAGAAACGTTAATTGGAACTTGGATTATAAATTATGAGTAGGATTGTGCAGACAATTTATTGCATTTTGAGATATTACGAATTTCAACGAGCAGAGTGTTGGTGTGAGATTTAGAAAAAATATATTTTTTTGTGATGATATTTGTCTTCGAGTAGGTTTGGTCAGTTGCTCCGATAGCAAATAAAACAAAAGAAAAAAGAGGCTGATATAATAATATGTAAATGTGGGATCCGCGAGGATTAAATAGTGAGATAAGAAATGGAAAGAATGAAAGAAGCATGCGGTGTGAGATGTGTGTCGTGAGCAACAGTTCACGATAAATAACACTCAATTGGAAATTCAGAGGACTCTGAACATTATTTCACGCAATTGTTCACCTCTCAGAATTGCTGAAGTGATGTAGAGTATTTGGAAACCAACGCACACTTAACATACGAGACAAATGTGCGGTCCCGTTGAATTTCGTGATGTTCTAAATTACGAGATGGAAAGTACAGCGAGCACCATACGCAGAGAATTTTATATTACGATGAAAATTCGAGTCAGCATATGTTTGAATTATTGAACACTCTACCAGCTATCTGGTATCAAAATTCTCATTAGTATTTCTCTTTTCATATGTAAATGGGTTGATTTGTTTTCAGTATGGAAATTTCGAAAAATTGCGACAGTTTGATGCAAATGACTCATAAATGCATTTGACTTTATATAGAACAGTAGTACGATGTTATTATCTGCTCCAAGATGCTTTCCAGCGTAGAATGCTTAACAATGAGTCATGTTTTTTTTTATTTTATTCAAATAATGATTTAATTTTTAACAACAATGTGCCCGAATAGCTCAGTCGGTAGAGCATCAGACTTTTAATCTGAGGGTCCAGGGTTCAAGTCCCTGTTCGGGCGATCTTTTTTTCCAGTTCTAAACACTTCCGTAACTCTAACGATTGATACCATCCGCAAAATTCATTCGTGATGATGCTTTCTGACCTTCATACTCAGTTGTTGACATATCGAATCAGTTCATATCACTTCAGTTATCAGAAATTGTTATCAAAAGTTCAGTGGCCATTTGCGAACGATTGGATTACTCACTCTGACATACCATAAAATCCCATGTATAGAAATTCCACAAAACGATCGACAAATCGCCAAATTGTAGGAGTGAGATGCTTTTTTGTAATGCAAATAAAAAGAGCCCGTTCCATTCCCGATCCGAATGTTGACATTAACTCCCTGCAAAACAATAAATGAACTGATGAGTTAACTGATCAGTCTGTTCGCCCTGATCATAACTAAATCTGAAATTCGATATTTGGATTGAAACATGTTGCGCGAATATTGAAATGGAGATGGAAAGGGAATAGCCAAACCATCAATGTGAATACCCATCCCGAATGGCAATCCCTTCAAATGTAATTCAAGAAGATATAACACAACTGCACGAGATAAAGTCCCAATGAGAAGTAGGAACTCGACCGTATCAGTTCCATTTTCAACAGCGTTCACAAGAGAATAGCGAAAGGACATACGACTCGATAATACATGTGCATTTATACCAAACTAAAAGAGAGAGCGAGAGATCCATTTGAAATAGCAAAAGCTTGTGTACATATATTGCAAACGAAACGATTTGTTTGACGTAGTTGCGTTGTTCACGTTTAAACGTCACACAATTCGATTGCACGGATAAAAACGTATACACACATCAGTTTCAGACTGCTTGACAAATGAATGGTGTATCGAAACCCTGAATAGTTGGCGCTATAAAGACGAGGTCCCATGCGAGTCGTTCAACCACATGCATTCGTCCATACGAACATTCACATACGAAAATGTGCGTGCGCACTTTTTGCAATAAAATGCTTCGCTCCATCACTCACAATGTTTTATTGCTCTCCACCGTGTATTTTTTTAATTGTCACAGTTTGTTGTATAGACTAAAAAGTATCACGTAAAAATATTGTTTGCAAACGCAAAGATATAAATGAATGCAAAATGTGTGAGTGAATGCAAAGAGAAGTGGGGGGCGACAGAGGGGAGGGAAGAAGGAAAAAATGCGCAATGTAACAGAGACGATGAAAATGGCAAAGCTCCCTTGGGGGTTTCGTGTGCTACCGCGTTGTGCCTATATTTGAATGAATACATGAGAGAACGTCCGAAGCGGAACCGGACACTACCCGACGTGGTGCATTCTCCCGAGGCAGGTCCCCACATGCAGGACAAAGGGAAACTATTCAACATAGACCATTCTCTATATGTATGTGTCTATTGCTCTCACACTCAACCCGTTTGTATTTACTCAAACTCACTCGCACGTGGCCCATGGCAACTTGTCGTAATATCTATACAACTCTGGCTTCACCTAACAAATACCTGGCATTGTTCCGATTATTATTCCGCATTTGAATTCAAGCAATCGAATCTCCCGTTGCTCACGTGCTGCCTGACAATCATCATTTACCCATATAACGCTATTGGATAATCGAATATATATTCAGTGATTTCGGACACGAGCGTCAGACCAATGAAAAAAATTAATCTGTGGTTTGGTCAGTCATACCATTCCATTGTCAGCATCATTTGCAGTATAGAAACATGTGGTTTTCCTACTTGATGCAGAACTTCAGCACTATCAATATCGAATAGGGACACCAAGGGTAATCGAATATAAAAAATCGCTTTGTTCTTCTGTTTGTAGTTATTCATGTAAAACGATGGCGCAGAAAACTGTGTTCACCTCGCAATATCAAACTGCCATAACTTCTCCAGTATTTCATACATTGTATCCGGGCAACTCACAATATTTTCAATTTTCGTGAACAAATTTCATGTGCTTCTCAGTTTTTTTCAATAAAAATTTACCCATGCATGTTTATGCACATATAAAATTTAATCGTATCAAGCGGTGCGGCCATTTTGTCAGATATATTCGGTCTTTATGGTCGATATACTGCCTTGAATGAGAAACGAGGGTGTTCACCAAGATGATCGTCAAAGAACACGCCATGAACATTTAACCCACCTTGACTATTCCTACCTACTCTGGTCTTCAAACTAAAGAGAAGCACATAACTCCCATCCCAAGTACATGCGGGATGTATGCGGAACATAAATACGTATATATAGTCTGATGGTATGTTGGAGTTTTTTCCTGGTGCTTCCCACCTATCCTCCTACCATACTCTTTTCTTTCATCTCCCTATCTCATTCACTCTTTCAAACCTCTTCGTTTTGCTGCCGCTGCGGTCCTACAGTGCCCTCAACCATAAACCCCTGCCGCACTTCCAACACTGCTCTACCTACTCTCCACTACCTTCTCGCCCTTACTCTTCTCTTCCTGTTAATCGCGTTGGCGGATTTGTTGGAGTTGGCTCCCAACCAGAGGGGTGGACGCCTATTCTTCAAGGTGCCGCTTAATTAGCGCCACTTTCAAGAGTTTCTCAGAATTACCTCGTCTCTTACATTCTACCTCACTTATATGTATATACACTGTAGTTGGATCCATTCTTCCTTTCATTTTTTTTTCTTTTCTCTCTCACCCGCAGCCCGGATCCTTTGACTTCACTAGAAGCACTCTCCAACACAGCATCGTCCAACCATATACTTCTCTCACTGTCCTTTTTACCAAGTGCCTTCACTACTTACGTCAATGCTCACTCTCAAGAGTAATAAATCACTGTTAGGATCCATCAAGTTAACACATATTCCTGTTATTTGCCTCCTTGTTCACTTGCTCTTTTATTTCTCCATTCAAAGTTCATCCACTTATTACAATGTTACATCTGTTAGGTATATTCATTGTTGACATATTGATAGCAGAAGTAAATGAAGAAGAGTGCAAAGAACAAATAGAATTTTAAACTGTGAAACTTTATCCACCGCGAAAGCTTCGCTCTACTCATGAAAATTCAAACTCTGATTATCTATAGATGTAAACATACATTTATTGACGGAAGAGGTTGAAAAAAAAAAATGGATTCACATCTCGGCAGAGAGCCAAAAGTCAAATCAAATATGACTAAATAATTCGCATGTATCACACGATATTTAGATGTAATTAATATAAACTACACTGAGATACATGAAATAATTGGATGCGAATGTTTTCATGGTGATTCTTTTGCAAAACTCTATTTAACGTGATGACGGATTGGATAAAATTACGAATATTCAACGTATAGAAATGCATATCCATAAATACAGACGACGATTCATCAGTTTAATTATCCGAATCAAAATTCAATGCTACCATCATTGCATTTCGTGTTGTTCAATTTGTAATATTACGATTAATTTTCCATGCAACTTGTACACAATGTTCATACACAACTTTAATTTTAACAACTACATGTTGACTGGTACATGCATCACAACAACATCAATGATGATGATAACAATACATATTGTGATTGCTATGATAGCTCTTGCATCCTCATTAATCGTTGATAATTATACGACCAACAATTGCCAATACACAATGAATGTTACCCATGATCCATTGTGGTAAATGTGAATTATCAAAATATGGAATTAAATATTCAAAATTCCCGAATGCACATCACAT
Organism: Meteorus sp. PSUC_FEM 10030008; assembly: GCA_018881525.1. NCBI lineage: Eukaryota > Metazoa > Arthropoda > Insecta > Hymenoptera > Braconidae > Meteorus > Meteorus sp. PSUC_FEM 10030008. The sequence goes on from JABMBR010006283.1 coordinate 16,459, forward strand.
ACGAATGTAATGAATATGGGGATTATGAACAATCAAACACACATGGATGATTGGCTCTCCATGAATTCATATCCGTTCAATTGTGAATTCAAATGGAAATAAAACTAAAATTTTAGTCAAATCATTTACCCATTGTATTCCTGATGTAATTTAACCGAAATTGATCAAAACGTCATCATTTCTGGCACGACCACAAATTGAATTTCTCTCAACTATTCATCAAAATATGGGGAAAAAAGTTAATTGCTCATTTTACTAAAATTCAATTTGATACATATGAAATTAAAAATTGAAAAGAGTGTTCGGTCTGATGGATACTGAATCACGAATTGTTGATGAAATGTATGTGATCACAATAGACAACTATAGCAAACATATTAATTGGATCTCAATGGCAAGTAGTGAATGAATGTACAAGGACGAATATATGATGTCACAAACTGGTGATGAAATAGAAATAGATATGAGGAATGATCAATAAATCAACAGAGTGACGGTGGGTCCAGGCTTTTAATTAGTTGGGTCACACGGGTCATCGTCCGGCTATATAACCCGCGTGGACTTTAATCCCGTCAGAAGTTTGCTTCTGTAGAGCGCCAGGAGCGCCAAGCTCAGCAGGACTCGACAATTTCTCCTCTATATCTAGATTATTTTACATCTATACCTATACATATACACTCTGCCATTTTGTGCTCTTCACTTTCCTCCTCTTTATCATCTCACTTCCAAAATTCAACATCCTTATACAGTAACGTCACTTCTGTAAACTCGATTACAGAATTTTTCCTTAATTTGCAACGTACCTCGTGTTACCGCTGAAAGAAACGGCTTACGAAACTTTTAAGTCCTTCGTATTCTTAATACTGGTAAAGGGGAAACCAGCGACAAAGAAGGATGAATAGTAAGGGTGGATCGTCGCACGCGAGAACGTGATTCGGTGCCTCGACTTACAGGATGTACCGCCAACGCGTCTATTCTTGTATATACCACTGTCTTATTACCCAGTATATCTATGCTTGGTTGGAAACTTTGCTTGAACGAAACGCGACGGTTTTCCACCCTTCTGGCTCACGTTGTATCCACTCTCTTCTTGGTCGCCGCGCTTTTGCTTGCTTTTCTCCTGCCTCAGCGGACTTGAGACATGGTTTCGTCCCTCTTCACCACGCAACACAGGACGGTACAACGCCTCGTCGCGGAAAACTTTTGGTCGGGATTCACAGGCAGGAAGTACGTAAATTATTCGAGAAGTAGTATAGAATGAAGGGGGATGTAAGAGCTGAATTGGTAGGTGTGTAATGGAGAGTGAGAAAAACGAACGAAACACATCATGAATGCTGCGTCCACGAAGCAAAGTTTAGTTTATTACCAATTGTTTTTCCGTTCCTGTTTCTCTTTTATTGTTCCATCTTCCAACTCTGTATAGAAATCAAAGTTTCTTGTATACAGTCCAATATGAATCTGAAAACTCTAGTGTCTTAATATGAATCTGAAAACTCTAGTGTCTTGATATGAGCATTTCACTCAACACTTCATTTTCAAGTACTCATAAGGAATAATTGTCAAACATACGCGAATTCTCCACATCGTAATAAATTGATGTCAATATTAATGTAGGTATCCTTCTTGTTGTAGTTGCAGAATTATCTACAATAACCTGATCAAGGTTCATGGCAGGACACAACCGACAAAAGATGGAGACCATGGCTGTGGTTCCAATCGTTTTAATGATGTTGGCTGTACTAACATCATTGCCGGCTGTTAATTGCGAACTTTATACAGCATTGGCTGACATGGAAGCACTCCTGGAAACCGAATCTGTACTTATTGACACATTACATGGTTACATCAAAGCACAAGAACAACGATTAGCCACACTTCGGAGGTGAGTGTTGAATCATTACCTGTTCAATCAATTGATAATGGAACAATTTTGTGAAGTTTTTTTCATTCAATATTGTGGTTAGTTGTCAATGATGAATAGTTGAATATTCGGAATCAGTTGATACGTCAAGACTCTTTGCTAGAAAAATCATCACATGTGCAAAATGGTGTCTTGTTGCTCATGGACAAATTCAGTACTGGTATTTTTATGCTGGATGATCAGGTTATATCACTCGTTTTGTTACTAGTATTCAACTAAATTAAAGGTGACCATAATCTTCTCATCATAAAGAAATATGATATTGGATTGATGTGGAAAATTGATATCAAAAGAAAAGAATTGAAATAATTCATTCAGTTGATAATATCCTCTCATTCGTGGGAATGAAATATTTACAGTAAATTTTTGATTGAGCTTCCATACCATATTAAATATTGCAATCTGTGAATTTATCGATCGATCAATTCAATTTTGATATTGAACAAATTGAATATTAATTGGCGTAGGCTTTTATACACCAAGGTTACTAATTGTGACATCAATCGCAAAAGAATTGAAAATATGCAGTTTCCTTTATAAATATCTCCATGATATAATGGAACCTCCAAATCTCCATGCATATTTGACGACGGTTTTACATTTTCAAATCTGATGGATGGAACATACATTCATTGCTTTTGCTATTGACTATAATCTCCGATTGTGTCATTCGCATGATCATGAATCAATGAATGAATTTATAAATAAATTGGTATACACATTCAGTATGAAACCTTTTGCAAAAGCATGCAGGAAATCGTCAAGCTCTTGTTAAAATCTCTTGGAGATGAACATCATCAAAAACATAATCTTTTGGTAGTACTAAAATAGACTCCAACATGATGAAACTCGCACAAAATTCCCTCTCACAAAACCATCGTTCAATAGAATTATCAACAAAGCCTCTCATCATATCATAATGACAAATATGAATCTGCGTCCACAAGCTTCTGATTATTGGGTACCTAATCCCCATCACACCACAGAAACCGTTTGAATAGGATTCACAGGATGAAACAGAAAAGTTTTCATTTATTCCATCCAAAACTATTGGCCTGATCGTTAGGCGATATTCACTTCCAATTCAACACTGGTTGCCGACATGGCCATTCAAAGTTATTGAATGTATAGAAAGTGAATCGAAGTAGTCGTACGTAGGGTCAATACTGGTGTCTGAGTGCGTGTCGGAGGTTCAAGCAATCAATGTTCCTACCAATACATTCGCAACTTGGTCACAGCATAGGACATTTTCAAACATCGAAATTTAATGCTAAATCGTGGAAAGCCCTCCTGGATTGCTCGCGTGCTTCGAGGAATTGCCAAAACGTCTCGATAGATATTCCACATCGTAGGCGACAGAGAAATGGAATTTAATGAACAGTTTACAGTAAGTAGAAGCAAGAGAGACCAAACGAAACCTCATGGAACATGATAATCGACGTTTTCACCCTTCCGCCTTATCCCTGCTATTCTCAACCCTACTCTTCTAGAGAGTACGATAATTGGCATCGTTCCCGATCCATTTTGCATCAGCAACGCTCGTTTGAATTGAGAGAAAAAAAACAAAAAATAACGAGAATAATTAAAGTGATCTCGATCAACTCCCATTAATTTGTGATAATTGAGAGAATTTTGACTCCTGAAGTACAACTGAAATATTTCTGATCTTTGCAAGAAAGGGAGGGGAAAGTTATTGTTCTAATGTGTGCATAAAATAAAAAATCGATTCCTCCTAAAATCTGCATTCATGAATTGATAGGAGAAGTTGAATTCTTGAAACTTTTCTCATTATGAATTGGTGTTATTCATCACAATACTAAATTGGAAATGATAATACATCTAACATTGATAGAATTCAATGTCGGTTTGATTGGAAACTTTTCAATCATAAAATTCATCTCAATTTTGTGATTATGAATGTAAAAAAAAAAAATTTCCCCTTTCTCAATATCGAACGAAATTTGTATGATTCCAATGCAAATAATTCGTTCACTTTTTTCACTCAATGTACATATTCAAGAACTTATGGAATTATCGAGCAGCCTCTCTCGTTCTCCATCTCGCCCACATTCCATAAGTCGTCGCGAAAGTTTTATTAGATGAAACTCAAGTCGATCGAATACAATCGAATTTATCGGCAATTGCATATATATGTATTGAGTTCTCTGAAAGAAGTCATCGAGCGTAGCACCATAAACCACTGACAATGGGATAGCTATAGAAATTCGAATTTCTTCTTCTGTTATTTTTCACGTTTATATATATACGTATATGAGAATGTTCCACAGCGTCATTTCGATAGTCAAACCTTTCCGGCTTCACAATTTATTGGTGACCTATGCTCTTCAACCCTCGATATAATTTCGCAAGTTCATAAGAAGAATTGGCCATGTGTGAGTTTGTATTTGTATGTGTGCACAAAGTTTGATCGTACAAAGATCTGCCTTCACATCCTTCTGCGTTCAATTCCATCACACATCGCACCTCGCACGTAATCTATATCTCTATATATATCTACACACATTATGCATGCACATATATATGTATAAATATATTCATCTTGCACCCTTCTTCACTAAATATATATTGCTTCCCTCGTCACACATTTCTGCTCGTCGTGTGTTTAGAGGCGGACAAGAGATCTAAAGTACATTTGCATTCTGAGCGTATGCAGTCTCAAGAGCTCATTTTTCAAAACTTTTATTCGTACTGTAAATGCAGATACGACTTCGTCCTTCTTTTTTGTCGTTCATTCCCATTCGCAATGCAGAAACGGGTGTTTTTCGTTCTCAGCTAAATGATACAGAAGAAAGCAGAAGGAGTGACACACAGATGTATGGCTGAATCTGCAACATGTTTGATCAATATTTAGCGCTGGGTAAAACGATGTGAATCATTGACGTATTGTTATCAGTACAATTTTGCAATTGTGTTTTGCGAATAATGAGAACACTAAGTATTGAGGAGAATTTTGAGATGGGTTCATTGATTAGAATGTGAAAGGGCTTTTGTGTGATGAGTGTCTGGTCTTAGCAGAGCATCACACTCCTGACATATGAATTTTGGTTCAATGAATATTAGGAACATCTCATGTTGAAAATGTGCATTAGCGATTCCCTTTAACTAGGAATATGATGAAAGTGATTAGACTCATACAACATTCATGATAGAACATGAAAGATCTCCAAGTATTGAATTTCGAATCAAAGCAGGATTGATTATCAATCAGAAGTGCAGGAGGGTGCTCTAAATCGGATGATCTTCAAATGTTCTAGGACGGATTGTATTCAATACCATTGTGAATAGTAACAATTCGATTATGTCACTAATCATGTTCCTGAATGCCTATCTAATTATCAACACGATACACCATCCTTGTCCAGAATGATTGACGGTGAAGTCAAGAGATTAGATATAGAGGGGGGGGGGGGGGTTTACAAATGGCTGGTCATTTGCCTTCATGGTGAATATGATAATGCCTCACATGTTGGGATTGACAGCGAGAATGGAATAGCGTAGAAGGCAAAGAGATTGAAAGTGCGCGACAATTATGATCGTGGTGAATTTCTTGCATGGATATGGCTCCATTTGCAAGCATGTAACGAGCATATCTTTGTGGAACCAGTAACAATCATGAAACCATTAGCTTCAGCACTGTCTAACACAGGGAATAGAACAACTACGGCCAATCCCATAGCCTAACAGTGCCACCACGAGCTTATCTGTCAGTGACGTGGTCAGAACGTATCTATCACCAAACATATAGCTCACACCCACTCATGTCGATACGATTAAACGTGGTATATTTGCATCAGAGAACAGACCCACCATACGACGTGATCCGCTTGTGAACAATACCTTTACCAATAGCGCTGATATCTCTGGATTTTCAACTGATGGATGAACAATCAAGAGGGATTGGAAAAAAAAAGTGAACAATAGCGCGTTGCAAAGAAAATATCCCGACATGTACGATAAATTTTGCGTCGGTGAATGGCAAAAAATAGAAAATTAAAAAATAACAAACACCTCGTTGTGTTATTCACATCCAGCTTAAAAGCAATGTAGCATCGTGAAACTCGAATTGGAAGTTACCAGTAGGGGAAGAGAATTCATTTGAAAAAGTAAATGAAATAGCGTTGTAAAAATAGAAAAGTCTATGGTCGATGAGAAAGAAAGCGCAACCCAATTGGTGAACCGAGTTTCAATGGTCGACCGCGGCAGTTACTTTGAGTATTCTTGTTTTATATTGAACACACATATCACTATCAATTTCAATCCTATTTTTTTTTATGCTATTGGTTCCCCGCCGTTTCTCGATTCTTCATTCTAATGGATATGTAAAATAGGATTGATAAGGTGAATTGTTGGTACGAGGAGAGACAATAATGAAACAACTCATGCATGATACTCATGTTGTATATTTTAAATACAATAATATATAAGATGATAGGAGGTGACATTCACAATATTTCTTCTTTATATTTCTTTGTGTTTTTCTTTCTATTTGTTCTATTTTATTTTTGTATTTATTTTTTTGTCGTCAATTTTTCCATTTTCTTTCTGTAAATTTTCATTTGCTACATCTGTGTTTTACATATGATATAAAAATTACACGGATTGACCGGGTTTTCAATTTATTTATTATTCCTTTTTAAATTTATACTTCATTTGTTAATATTAATATTAATCATTTTTTCTTATTTTCATTTTTGTAGTTTACGCGTTTTACGGCATACACAATATCATTTGGAGGAATCTTCCCCCTTTGACAGATTAACAAATTATATCATCATCTATCGTTCATTTTATTTAATCATCACTCTTATGCATTATAGTTAAAAGATGAATTTGTGTGAGGGGAAAAAAGGAATAAATTTTTCGTAAAAATCACAAGAAATAGACAATTCGAACTGTGCTTTTTCTCATCATTGGGATGGCGAAGAAAAACAGTGGATGAACAAATGAAGAGTAATAGTAGGTTGAGTAGTCGAGAGGTGAGGAAAAAAATGAATTGGGAAAAAAAAACTATATTTTGCAATTCAGTCTGCTGGCGTTTGTCGTGGCACAAACTCACGTGCTAATGGATTGAGTGGTACGCCTAATGGTACTTGTGGTGCCATACTGCGTATCATGTGTTGTTTCAATTGGAAATGTGGTATACCGCGTACAGTTGCATTTTGGAAATATTTACCCCATAGTGAACGACAAGGACCAGTTGTAAGTAAAGCCACTGGATCGCCAACAACAGCTACAAGTGCTTTAGCTCGTGTAATTGCCGTATTCAGTAACCTTGGATTTGTTAAGAAACCATAATCGCTAACACTATTTTCAGCGGAGTAGCGACAACAATTCCTCGTTCTCACTGTGCTGATGAATACCGCGGTGAATTGTTTGCCTTGTACATTCAATACGCGCTCAACATTAACTGAGAATAGCTTCCTCTTCCGTAATTCATTTCGAATTCTCGCTACTTGTTCTGAATAATGTGCCAATACTCCAATTGAATCTTCTGAAAATGGGCCCCATTCATCAACTGGCCAGCAAGATTTCAAGTACGCGATACGTTTCGCAAGTTCTACAGCTTCTTCATCATTGTAAAATCCTGTTGAGTGCTCCCCCTGTTGCGTAAACAGATGAAAAGATAAACGAAGAACGATCAATATCACTCACATTTCTGATTTGTGAAAGACATAAATATAACGAAATATCAAGAGAATAAATTTCAATTACCTGGACTTCAGTCCCAGCGACAGCATAGAAGATCAGGGGCTTGAGATTCGGATGATCAGGCAATAATGGACCACTCGATTCAATTTCATTACCGTAAAAGAGATTCGATGTGAGTTGTACGATAGCTGCGTGCGAGCGATAATTCTGGCAAAGGCTAACACGACAGGGATGTCTGGGAGAATACACATTATGTAGTCTCTCGAGGAGGCTCATACCCAATCCCCGTTCCTTTGACAAGTCACTGTAAACCTCTGGTGCAAGCTGCATTTGATCTCCAGATAATATCAGCCGTGTCCTTTGACCAACTAACGCCAGGGGAGTAATCGCCTCGCACTCCAATGCTTGTGCTGCTTCATCTATCACAATATGTGTTGGTTGGAAGTCTAGAGCTGTCAAACAACTCGACGTCGCCAGTGTTGTTACAATTAATCCACAATTTTCAATGTCTTCTTTCGTCGGATCACGAAAATATCCGTTTGGATCCGTCAAACAGTATTTCCGCACTACTGGATGTACCTGTAATACGGAATGAATGAAAACTAGGAAAACCCTTGAAAATAGAACAAAACAAGGGGAAGATAATAAATTAATATACTCTGTGATTACATTTGATTCAGAAAGTTAATCAATTTTGTATTAGCTAGAAAAAATGTTCAGTAGCGATTTGAATTTTGCTTCAACACTCTAATTTGTTCATCATCTTCATCCGATCGTTTCTTCAAAAAATGGGAACAATCTTTCTGTTTCAATGAAAGACATGAAGGAAACGGAGATTGAGAAATAAAGAATAATGAACTTACTGTATTTCTTAATCGGCGCTTGTAATAAATTCTCATGGGTTTCAGTCGTCGTTCATTAGTGTTTGTATACCAAGTATCGAAGAATTCTTTAACATAAAGATCAGCAGCGCTGTTACTTTGTGTGCACAGCAATACTTTATTCAATGGATTTTGTAATAGCATTATTAGTAGTGCTTGAGCTATCGTGAAGGTTTTTCCTGTGCCATACGGTCCAAGAAGAAGAATTGGCGGCAAATAAATTTCATTCGGTGCGACCATTAACGTCACCGCCTCCCTCTGTTTGTCATTGAGTCGATTGTCCAATAAATCTGACCACTCTTCATTAGATTCCAGTACGGACGGCAAACGAATCGAAAGTTGAAAATGTGGATCCGGAAATACGAGACTTGTGTCAGGCAGACAATCGACTGCTCGATGCCATTCGCAGAATGGCATTCGATTTAATACAAATTGAACGCACATTTTCACATCAGTGTCGGCTTTTAAATTAAGACGCTCAACACAAAACTTTGACAGTCGTGCATAAATCATGTAATTACATTTATCCTCAACATGAGCTTCGAAAATATCTGTTGATGCAGTACCATTAGAGAGCTCCGAATTTTCTTCAACATTGCATAATTTTATCAATATATTATTGCATCCACGTAGAAGTAACCGGCCACTTTTCATATCCTCTGAGACACCACGGCCCAGAGGTAACTGTATTAGAAACAAAGAAACAAACAAAAAAAGAGAACCAAAAATGAATAGAGAATTGAAATCACTCCTAAAGTAAGAAGCAAGATAAACATCTATCTACACGAGATCGACACGTGCAAAATTTTTTATTGACACATATTGAAATAGTTCATTGATATTTGTCTTGATTCATGATATTCCCCGTTGGAACATCATGTGGCAATGGATCAAATTTACGAAAAATTCAATGAAACTGTGAGAGAATAGAGTAGGTGTACATGTACATATCATGAATGAACAACAAATTTCGACACACACCTGAGCGAATAATTCTCCAAGAGGCGCGTACTTGGCAGTAGTTGATCCATCCGTATCAGATGACAAAATATAACAAGCCGTCAAACGTAGTTGTACAATAGAGTTATATCTCGCAACTTGTTCATGACGCGCCAATTCCTCAACTGCTATTAATTCATGCATTCTACCACGATAATTCGTACGTGTTAAACAATTTTCTGTTAGTGTCGCGTGTGACAATGTAAACATTTCTTCACCAGGATAACTATAAACTTTACTCAGATTTTTCTCCCAAGGATCTTTGACCGGTACAAATGGTGATTCAAATGGATGACATTCACCGTTACTATTCCTCGCTGACCATACATGCGCAGTTTGATTTAAAAAATATTTCGTAGCTTCATTTAACCGCGATAAATCATCGAGTGGTACAATATCGGCGCATATTTTTCGACGCACAACTGGATATCCCTCAAATCCAAATAATATGTTTTGCCGATATGTACCGTGACCGGCAGCTGCAAAACAAACATCCACACGATACGACATAACGGAATCACCAATAGGATCACGTCTTGGATCATGTGGTCCATAATCATGCCATTCTTGACCATCATTATATCCAGTACGGCTACCATCACGTTGTACTGATTTAACACAAAAATTTTCTCTGTGCGCATCCAAGCATAGTGCGACATTTTTCAATGGGCGACCCATTGTCCGTATCTCGAAATGCCATGTCCATGTGCAATTTGATCTGTGTGCGCCAATGCGAATATTCAAGTCGGAATTAACACCAATCGCGATACTTGGTGGATCAGTGTCAGTTAATATTGATTTCGGATCACGAGACCGTATCCAATCACGATGTAAACGACGTGCAAATTCACCGGGCCGAAATAACATTGCATCGCCACCAATTTCAAGTGCTTCGACCCTAGGCTCCGGCTCAGAGTCTTCGTTACCCAGCCGAACGTCCGCCATTGCGCAACGGAGCTACTTCGTCGTTTGGTCAAAGGCAGTTTCACTTGAGCTCAATAACTCGCTTTCTCACCCAATTCTATATCACTTCCATTTAATTATATTACAATCACACACAATAATCTTCATCCTCTATTTACTCCTACATATTTGTTTTATTCACTCTTTATTAAACCTTTTTTTCTCCTCTCCGTCGTTTTACTCTAATTGTTTTCTTTCTTGATGTTATTTTTATTTCAACCTTTTTGCTCCGTCTTCCTCAGGACTATTATTCTATTTTAGGTTAGAAATGTAACGAGTGAATTTGTATCAAACACAAAACATTTGATGACACTTGAAACGTTGAGAAAACGGATGAGGTGGCACGGATCAACACAGCAGAAGAATTCTTCGTGTACTTCTCGGCTGGTGCGCCGACGGCGTAATATTTTGTCGAGGGTCGCGACGCCTGGGCGTCGGCGCAAGGAAATATACCGTCAATGATGATTTTAGCGCAAGCGCGATCAGATCACGTATATGTGTGGGCAATTGAAGATACAAACGCGCGCATTTACGCCATCTTTTATCGATCGTTAGACTTGAGAATTACTGGCTTATCGACCGTAGGACGTGACACGAAAATATAGTTTGATGAACGCGGTAGTCATTTGAACTAATATTTCTCGCAGCATATTATATTGGGCGAAATTCACGTTAATATTATTCGTCCTTTTTATCGAAGAGGCTATTTGATCAATTAGACTTAAATGTTTTTTATTGAAAGAATAAATAAATCTAAACTGAAACGAACGCAGCCCACAATATTGACGAACAATGAAATTCAGGCAAATACTGTTATAATCCTCGAAGCCAAAGTAACTCGTGTACATGGATTATTATGTGTTAGAAGCCTATGACAGTTCATCTTCGGAACAGCAAAGCTGAGAATTAATCACCTTTATTGATCAACAAACCAAATAAACCATAAAAGTTGGAATCTTGACATGAAGAATAAACCCGACAGACCGATTGCGTGAAATTCTCACGAATTCCGGAAACTCACTATCATGTAGTTCTTCACCTCACCATTAATCTTCATGCTCGATATTGAACTACCTCTCCATATTCAGCTTGAGTAAGCAAAAACAGGAGAACATGGACACACATCTGGCTCTACATCCTATTTTCGATGAAGCTGGACGCACTGTTCATATCGAATATTGAACATTCTCGTTCTCTCATGCAGATTTTCCACTCACATAGAATCCTTCATTTTTTGTTATCTAATCAAATCAGAGTTGAGATGAGTTTTGAAGTTTATCAACAAATACGACGGCAAACTCACATTTCGATGGAATCCAGATAGAGCAACAGAGTTTGAATTTCGCTATCATACGTATTGGAATCAAATAACCATTGCACTCATGCCTCAAGTATATCTATGAATAGAAATAGCGAACTTGATCACCGATTGCGATAGGGAATGGAAACAATGGGGCACTGATATAGAACGCTCACAAACCCAATGAATTTATACATATATACAATTTAATCATTGAGAATCTTGCGCGTAGCTCCTTGTGATGATAATACCGCGCACTCTGAAATTGGGTATTACAATGGCAGAACAATGAAGTCCACAAATGCGTAGTGTTGAATGTCATCTCTGTGGTTACGAACACCAGTTACAACTGATAAGGATTCAGATGGTTGTTCGTTGGTACATATCTGTATGAAAACTGTATTCTTGCTAGTGAATTGATCTCTTGATACGATAACAATGCGATACGGTACAATTCGTAATGAAACTTACACTGAATTGAATCAACTTGGTATTCAATCAATGATAGCAAGCCACTTCTGCAAAAATTTACAGATAATGAATTTTACATTGGTGATATTTTTCGATCAAGATTGTTGAACTTTTTAGTACCTGGAAAAAGTTTTCCAGCCGGCAATGTTGATCCGGTGATTTTCAACGCGATAGAATGTCTGTCTGATAACTTCAGTAAAAATTCTCCCGTAGCAATTAAACTTTTTACATAATCAGTGCGATTTGAAGTGTAAGGGAATGAAGGGTCAGAATTGTTCATTGTTATCGGCACATAAGTTAATTGATTTCAAGTTATACTTTGACGACACTAACCCGGAATATAAAATTGTATCAATGATTATGCCAATCATGTGTAGAATTAATTTTATCTCTCCAATCAGATTCTTTCAGATCTATTCCAATTGGACATTGGACAAAGGAAGTGATGAATCATAGAAATAAAAAAATGTATGGAAACTGTAAAACATCTTGCATTATTTCCATATTGGCGCAGCAACAAATAATCGAATTATACCACACATAATTAGATCTTGTTGAATCTGATTTGATTAAATCAAATCCATCGTGAAGTGAATAGTCACAGTCAATCAATAATTAGATTAACTTCGATTAAATTATCAGTATTTTTTTTTCTTGGGCAGTGTGAGACCATAAATCCAATCCAAAAGTTTTTTGACAGGTTGAAAGATTTGATAGCAGCTGATTAAGGCTGACAAACTTAATGGAGACGAAGACAAATATTACATAGACGTTGGAACTCGGTGAATTCATAGTCGTGTACCAAATTGTGCCATCAGCATGGCATGTACAGGGAATTTCAATTAATTCAAACAATTTGAGTGAACATATTTATAAAAGAATTGAATTCATTTGTTGACCTCTTTATACATTTCTCTTTCACCTTTTCCTATTTTCATTTCGTGTATAATTGGAATGAATGAAAATTAACTTTCTTTAAAATTAATATCACTTCACCATAAACTTTCAGGTTCTGATGGAATATTTTTAGTTTCTATTGCAAGTTGTGTTGAATGCAACCTTCATTTCTCATAACGTAACATTCAAAGCCTTTTCATTCGAGCCAAACAATTGTCTCTGCTCCATTCACTCTCGGTACATTCGTAGAAATTGAAATCATTATCATTACCAACCAGACATTCGCAGACATTGGCCTTTTCCACGAAAACCAACATCATGAGACAAAATATGTCTGTGTTCTTCAGTTCATAGAACAGGTTGGAAGAGAATAGGAAGAGAAAGGATGTGAAATAGTGATAGGGATATACCGCTTCGTTATTTCGCTCGGACGATCGCTTATGTGTGATTCTTATTTATTTATTTTTATGAATGTGACAATGTGTACGATCAGAAAAGAGGTCGACATCATCATCCTATCCACAATGCACCAGAATCCAATTTTCTCTTCCACTGCTGCTCTTATTTTTTCATCCTTTTCTCTTTTTACATTCTCTTGTTCAATAGAATACTTGTCATGAAGTTTTCCCTCGTTAAACTGTTACACCTCGATGATTGAGCTATATATGATGCGATAGATATTGTGAATAATTCTTAACGTCATTCTGAATAGTCAACAGAAAGTTTGAAAGGGTAGGAAAAAAATATCAGAGAAAATCTACCATAATGAAGTCACCTCTCGTTTGTTATGATAATAAATCATCAGAGATTATCTCAATATTCGATTTTATAAGAATCATAATTCACAGTTCTGATAATTGATCAATTTTTTATTACAGAAATGTGGAAGATTACTCAAGGGAGCACGAAGAAGCGTCGCAAAATATTCAGCAATATCTCTCCAATCCAATAAACGCTTATCTACTTGTGAAACGTTTAACTACAGATTGGAAACGTGTCGAGGAGTTGATAACTGAGGATGTGGGCAAAGCATTTGTTGCTAACATAACAACCTCACGAAATGATCTTAAATTCCCAACAGATGAGGATTTAAATGGCGCTGCAGTTGCACTTATAAGATTGCAAGACACGTACAAGCTCGAAACAGCTCAAGTTGCTAGAGGACTACTGAATGGTGTGCAATACAGTACTGGGTTGAGTGGTGAGTACATTCGTCCCTTTGATCCATTCTCGTCAATGTAAATCCATTCTATTACCACACCACTATTTCACCCTTTTATCTCACATATAATTTGCTAGTCATACTGTGCAAATACCTCTCGTCATCCCAAAATCCTTGTGAAACAAATGGAAATACTCTCTATATCTCCAACAGAACAACAATGTCTTTCATTAAAAGTTCCACATCCAAGGCATGGAAAATATTCGACGATCACGGAACGATGAAATCCAATCCGGCAATTGCTAATAAACGTAAATTAAATGTCTTTCATAAAAATTTATATTTGATTCTAATAAGATTGCTCAATCGATTCTACTCCTCTCTATCGTGGGTTTTGTGATTTGGAAAAAATTGTTCTTATAACGATATTATCCAAACGGTTATATCTGTAGAATGGATGAATATGTCGGAGATCCGATCAGAAGCAAACTTCTCAATAAAAAATCGGGGTTACGAAGAAAAAAGCTTCAAGTGTTTTTTGGCGACACCCACTGCGAATATTATTCACCGGAAAAATTATGGTAATTGTATTTGTTCTTGTGTCGTGACTTTTATCATGAAGAGAAGTGTTGTGTTGAAATGAGATAAATTGAATTTTCATTTCAAATCAGTGGTATCAACACCCTTTTCAGAACCAATTGTAGCAGATATTCATTGGTTATTGTTGGACAATATTACTACAAACTCTTAAACTTTCCCAACATACACCAAACTGTTATTTGTTCGACCGTTGTGGGTTATTTGTCTTCTGTTGTCAGTAGCATTGTCAACGTATTGTTCAAACTCCAATCTGAATTTCTCTCGTAAACATGTAAACACACGATGGTGTTTTAGAGTGAAACCGTAACCACAATGTAGGCCTGTCGTGTTTCTAACCAACCAACATAAAGGCAATATAACGTCGACGTTATAAACCCGTGAAGGACCCTCAGCTATCCACTAAGCGTGTTTAACGATCTCCAGGCAATCCAACCCATTTCCCACACCACCCTCTTTACGCAAAACCACCTCACCACCCCCTGATCCACTTTCCCATCCACTCATGATGGCCGACCACATCAAATATGCCTACTAAATTGCACGACTACATACGAATTCATTTCCTCTTCTGTTCTGCGTATGGTAAATCACAAAATAGAGACAAAAGAAAAAGCAAACTAGAAACATGTAGAGAAAAGAATGATAAAAATGAAACTACAGTAACTAATCCCAGCCATGGGAAAATTCTTGTGCTCAGTGAATATTTCTGGGCTCTTTGCCTTTTGTTTATTGCAATTTTTTTCGCCCTACTGTTATAATAAAACAGGATAGAAGCGAAGTGGCAAAAGGGAAAAAAAAAAGAATTGGTAGATGAGACTGGCACAGAGAAACAGAAGAGAACGAACGGGGCAGAAGTTAATTAACGAACAAACCAACTTTTCCACTCGTGCATATGAGAATTGTGGGAATGAAAATGGGAGAGCAAGAAAGCGGACGAGAATAGGAGTGAGCCGCTCAGGGATTACCACTATGTTCATGATGTATCGCGATTTTCGAGATAAAAGACATACGGCCACGTATATACAATATGTTTTTGTGTTGTAGATAAGCGCGCCAATGTTGTATTCGTGTCTACACCTCTTTTTTTCTTACTTTCAAGAAATGCAATTTTCATCCCTCCCTTCACTTCCTGTTTTTGTCCAACACACCATTACTGCTTCACTCGCAACATTGAATGCCACATGAATCTAATAGGTTTATGTGCCCTTCATCATTTTTTATCGCACATGATATTTTTTTCTTCATCTTTGTCTTCTGTTTGTTCTATTTCTCACTAGCCGGTGATTGCTTTGAGCTTGGACGACAGTCGTACAATAACGGTGATTATTATCACACCGTTCTTTGGATGCAAGAAGCCATGAATAGATTGCAAGAGGAGAAGAATCGCACGACTACAACCAAACCCGATATACTGGAATATTTGGCTTTTTCTACTTACATGCAAGGTTTGTAAAATGAAAAATTGTGCTTTATACCTCCATTTTTCAATTCTCCAGAAATAGAACTACAACAAATTGGTTCTACCTCTGTGTTTGAAAAGCAGAACGTACCGTTCAAACAGTTGATATCAAAATTTCCTAAATTATGAACATCTATAGGTGAAGAGAACCCCAAATATTTTGTCTCACCACTTAACAATATGCAACATGCAACATAATATAGATACAATGTAAATTTATGAACGGACGAGGGTCAAGATTAATTATATATCTACGATGAACAAACTCTCCCTCATATATTCCTTAGTGTGAGCGTGATTCGAAAGATATCAAGTTGGTTGTTTTCCATATAAAGCCCAAAACGCGAATGGAAGAACCTGAGGATTGAAATAAGAGAAAGATGTTGGTTACAGAAGTGTAGGTTGTGGAGTTCACTGTGGTCTAGCTGAGTTGCTAGCTCCATGCATTATAAATCGTTGGTTCAATATTTAACGTAAACTTGCTTTCTACCATTCGTATTCTGCATCACTCACTCCTCTTCAGCCTTACCTAGTTAAAATCAAATATTTATGCTTCATATTCGGTGGAAAGTCTATAGAACGTACATTACTGAATCCGTGAGGTGAGAGATACAAATAAAGAAAAAGAATTTCGACGTTGAAGCATTACTCTTGAATATGTATGTACGCTCCATATAACGTGGCAACTGAGAATGAATAACTTTATATTCTCTCCATGCCTAACTCGATTTATTTGTTCATCGATTCTTTGTGCTCAAATATCTCATAGTTCATCTGTACTTCTCCACCAATACTGTGTGCTCATCTACCAAGAATAAATATATATTGTTATACATTTCAGGTAATGTAGCGCGTGCGTTGAGCATGACGAATGAGCTTTTAGAACTTGTACCGACCCATCAACGTGCCTTGGGCAACCGGGCGTATTATCAAGAAGAAATACAGAAGACCCAAGGCAATCGTAAACGTGGTGAGGATGGTAGCAATGATGCTATGTTTCCTAATCAAGTGAGTTATTCAATCCACCTATTTCACGAACATGACTGCATTAATATTTATGTCTTATTGATATTTTGCAATTCTATCTTGCAGTTTACAGTTGTGGAAAGGAACATGAAAACCCTGGAGGAAATGACAGAGCGTGAACGGTATGAGATGTTGTGTCGTAGTGAAGTTCCAATGTCGCCAAAAGTACAAAAGGACTTGAAATGTCGTTATGTTGATCGGGGAATCTCATTTTTGAAAATTGCTCCATTCAAGGAAGAGGAAATGTATTTACAGCCTAGAATTGTTCTTTATCACGATGTTATCTACGATGAGGAAATTGAAACGATAAAACGAATGGCACAGCCAAGAGTATGTTTCATAGGCTTATTTGCTTTTTATCACATTATTCGTAAATGTTATTAATATGCGTGATTCACTTGACACACATTGATAATTGTTTTCATGTTTAGTTCAAACGTGCTACAGTGCAGAACTACAAAACTGGTGAATTGGAGATCGCTAATTATCGGATAAGTAAGAGTGCTTGGTTGCAAGAACATGAACACAAACACGTGCAAGCTGTAAGTCGCCGAGTAGAACACATGAGCAGTCTGAGTGTCGATACTGCTGAAGAATTGCAAGTGGTGAATTATGGTATCGGAGGTCATTATGAACCACATTTTGATTTTGCGAGGGTAAAGTTCTTAATTTTTAACAATATTCAACAATTATTTAGATCAATACTCCCGTTGGATGTCAGATTTTTGATCATCAATAGAACTAATTGTACATTTGCTGTTTCAGAGAGAAGAAACTAATGCATTCAAGAATTTAGGTACCGGGAATCGTATTGCCACTGTTCTTTACTATGTAAGTTTAAAATTTTCAACTATGTGAATACTCTGGGAATTTATATTCATAGGTTAATGAACAATTCAGATATAAGATGTCAAGAGAATTATCCAGAATATTCACATAGAATGGAAAATAACAGAATCCTAGTTGGAAGAAATTATAATGGAATCAACTGATTGTTCGATTCTTCAGTATTGAAATGTTTCTTATCTTGTTCGCAGATGAGTGATGTGGAACAAGGTGGTGGCACTGTCTTTACCGCAATAAATATATCCTTGCAACCAAAAAAAGGAGCTGCCGCATTTTGGTATAATCTCAAGCCTAATGGTGAAGGTGATTACCTCACTAGACATGCAGCTTGTCCAGTTCTTACAGGATCCAAGTGGGGTAATGCATCTCAAATACCAGATTTTTTCGCGCACTGAATTTGACGATAAAAATTTAATCAAAAGGAAAACAAAAGATATTGATTATCAATGTTGTTGATAGAGTACTCCTTGAAGTATCAGCCAGACGAAATAATCTGTTTCCGACATTCAATTTATACTTCGTTTTCGATTTCAGTTGCAAACAAGTGGCTGCACGAAAGAGGTCAAGAGTTTTTGAGGCCGTGTACATTGGAAAATCAACCATCGGATGAGGATGTAGGCAAATATTAAAAGGATACAAACGAAATTCTTTCCCAGTCACTTATGGTCTTCAAGGTCCGATAATCACCACTTCATGGCAACTTTCCACTGATTTTATAAAGTGTCAATAGCAAATAACTCTACATACAGAAACAATCAGGATTTCCTGAAGGAATCTGCGAGAAATAAAAGATCGAAATCGGAACGCGAGAAGATAAAAGACACAATAAATGGATAATGTATATGTGCTTGGTCTATGCAATCGCTGTGAGAGATACAACGTTGGTTTTAAGTGAACGAAAAACTTGGACTGGAACATATCGCTAAAGTTGTCAAAGATTATAAATTTTGAATCATGATTGCACATAATTGGAGGACGAAACATGATATGAGAAAATCATGTGTTCGAATTACAACCAATTTTTTCGACGCATAATCCAATGACTTATTCCTTTTTGTGAACATATTGATGATATATTATTTTGTACTATAGATATTGTATGATTGTAATCTCAATTAATAGACAATATTATATAAGTTCTACCGATTGATTGTAAATTACGATTACGAAAGTCAATGGCGAGTATAATGATGGCATTTTTATTTTTAAACTATACACATAGCGTGAAAAATGTTAGCTAGCTAAGTAGAAAAAAACTTAAAGAAAAACAAAAAAAAATTATAAAATACAAATCCGATGATAATTCTATCAAATATTGTTAGTGAAATGGAAATATGAATCGGAAAGCGACAAAAAAACTTCAATAGTCGGAGAATTCAATGAAATCATTTTTATTGTAAGTTTGCAAATACGATCACGACTGTTTCATAGAAAGTAATTATTAAAAGTAAATAAAAATTTTCAGGTAAGACACGAAATTCAAATAATTCCCTCAAAATCACACAATGCATTTTCAATTTAATTGTGGCACGAATACGGTACACGTGGGAGTACAAAGTATGTTTTCTAGTTCCTAATGTTTCCTTTATTCGTAGATATTTTCGTAGCTATGGTGAGAACACTCTAATTGCCAACGTGACTGAGCATTTAACGACGAGAAAGTCGCAATTTGCGAGGGTGGGCGAGCACTTAAATTCATGCGGCTGCTGTTCTCCTCGTCCTCTCTAATCTAATCACCACTACACTTACTCACCCCTGTACATAGTTGTTCAATGTATGTGCACAACACACCCACTCAAACACCCATGTTCAAAGTTAACAATGATTCTACCCGAGACGTATCGATCCGCGTTGTCACATTCATTGGACCGATTTCAACACGAGCGATAGAATGTTTCTCAGATGGAGCTTTCAATACTGACGATAATAACGGTCCTCGCGTTCATTCTGACGCATTATAACAATCACCAAATGAATAGATGAAATCAAAATATATCATGCAATCAATAATGATGCGGAAGGAATGGTAGGTGAATCCTTATCTTCTCTGCTTCATTCTCAAGAACATATATAGGATGAATTCGATAGAAGTATTTTTGGATGTATTGTAATCCCGAATAGTCGAAGCAAAGCACTCCAAATATTGCATGAACGCAAATGAACATCCAATGGGGGATGAGAGTCATTCAGAGCATGGCAAGGTTGGGTTACGTTGGCATTTTTTGCAACGTCAAACATATCTCAAGGGTGAAAAAAAGCTAGAAGACTATTTCTGCACAGATTTTCATCCCACAGGGATGTTGACTTAACGTGCAGTTGGAAATTTCAAGGGCAACTAACAGTAGAGGAATAAAAACACACAACTATTGTGGATCCTAAAGATTTTCATCACATTGAATTGATGAACATCGCTAATTTCCTCTGAAAATTTTCCAGTTGTCGTCAAAGAGATGAATTTCACAACTAATAGAAATATCATAATAGTAGATCATTCAACCAGTTATTTCTCATTAAACAGAATTCAGTTTCTCACACCAGTGGATTCTTTCGGACTAATGTGTTGATCACGAATCGCATCCCTTCATCCTCACGATTCTCCATAATGGGCGTATGATATGCAGCTGCTTAATAATGAACAAAAGTGGAGAACATCGAAAAGATTGAACTTCATCACATTGTTGAATCTTTACATCTTGTCTTTACCAGGTCGAGTATATTCTACTTTTTCGATTCACTTGCTCATGCTCACCCGTCACTTCCATTTTTCTCCCCATAACGCTCATTATCCTGTGCAAATGATGAGATTGAGGGAAGTGTTATCTCCTTGTAGTCATTTCATTCGTGGCATCTCAGCTACTGAACGAGAATGTCGGAAAAGCTCACATCTATCTCGCTTCATATAAAAGTTGTTCGTGGCAATTCACTTTGTTAGAGAAAATGGTGACGATGACATGATTGATTCGAACACATATTCAAAATTATTTTGCTATTTATTGAGATACCAGGAATATAATGAAACATGCAAAAAAAAATGCAAATGAAAAATCTCATTAAAACTGCCACATTAGTTATTTATAGCCGTTCAACCAGGAAATATAAAACGGCAGAAAAATGGTTGAAAAAATATGATGAAATAAATTATTATCAGAACGTTAGAATGAAAATATGAAGGAGATGTTCGATAAACTGAATGTAAAAATACTTACATAAAGCTTTTCAAATGTCAATCCAATCAAGTTTGATATGATGGAATATTCAGAAATGTTTTACGTGGTTGAATATCATAATGACACGTGAACATAGGTCGTTAGGTCATAGCTCTGGCCTTCGGCCTAACGACACTTTTCAGTGGACAAATATCGAATAATAGAGATGATAAAGAAGAGGGGAGGATGAGTAGCAACGAGATATGAGAGTGACAGAGATGAAGGGAGAGCAGAATGGTGATAAAATCGATGACACTTTTTCAATATCGAACTGTGTGCTATGAGGTTAAATAACATCTCCAAACCCTGGCACAACTGAAGTATTCAACCAGGTGTTGTGCTGAATTGCTTGGGATGCTTGTGAAACGGCCAAGGGTCTGATGGAGATTGATAAAAGCTCACGGGAATATACGTTTCGCAATCTTCTTCGTATAAAACAAACGCTTTTTGCAACGAGGTCTTCTTTCGTTCTCTATCTCATGTTTACTCTGTCGCATCGCCTTTGACGAATGAAAGTTTTTTTTCTTTTTCTTTGCAGTTCTCTTTTTCATACCTTCGTGCAAAGATACCACTCACATATAAGACCTTCCTGAAATTCTTCGATTCTAAAAATTCTTAAATATTGCGACGGATAAAGAGAAAGAAACATATCGCAATATTTATACTTTTCGCATCTGTATAGTCGTTGATGAACAATTCATGTTCAATTTTTATCAATAGCAAATTATTTGCAATGAATAAATGTTTTCACCATCATGGCACATCGATGGAATTCAACTGCTAAAAATATATCATGAAATTCACTTTTTATTGAGTTTAGTCTGAACAACGATTGTACTCAGACGCAGTCGAATGGTTTTGGACAATGTAAAATTCATATAGGAAGTAGATACGTGATGTCTTAAAGGGGAACGACAGACTAACTCGGAGAATGGAATTATCGTTATTTTTATCTCGCAAAAATTTCAGCACAAAAAAATGTATGAGGATTTGTGGACACAGTTTCTTTTTGCGGATTTTGACACGACTCTTCAGACTTGCATAATCACAGGATTCAAAGGTAGACCGAGTTTAACAATATGCACAGGACAATGGAATCATTCGTGATCCGTCTTCCGTACTTTCCGTTTGAAGATTCCCACTATTCAAAAATGATATCCACAATTGCTTTATTCAACCTAAACAAAGAATAAAAACAACCAACATCGGATAGAGATTTTCAAATATTAAATATGGCCATGCCAAAACAATTGAAATGAAAAGTAAATAATGAATGTGCCCATGTGAAAACTCACAAAATCACAACTTTTTCCCTATTCAATCTCTCCCATTCAATGAAGAATTATTTTTGTGTATTTGATTTTTATTTAGCTTCTTCGATTAGGTATTTTGTACAAATCATTGTGTATCGTTAGCTGAATTGTTATATTTGAATGAGAATATATTCTATTTATGAATATAGTAAACGGGATGTATGTTGTGTGTTTCAGTCGAACAATGGAGTGTTCGACCAAGAGCTACATGAGAGAATGTCCTACCAAGCGCGAAACAATGACTCGCCCCAATTCCCAATCAACGAGCAACAGGCAGCGTAAAGCAAACGACCACGAGGGTTATCGGCGCAATTCGTAATGGATTTGTCTATCCATCTTTGTTTTTGTGCCTCTGTTTCTTTCTCACTCATTCACTTGTTCAACTCCCACATGCTTGTTGAATATATACAACGACCTCCACTAACAGCTTCAATCAATCAATACGAGGATAAAGACAAAAAAAAATGAAAACAGACAGAATTGAAGCAAAACGAATATCATTAAGAAGAAAAAATATCTCGTAACACATTATTGATCAGTTTCATTCGTACTAATTGAAAGGAATTGAATAATCAGAATGCGCTTTGAACGTGCGCCAAGATCATGCGAACGCACTCCCAGATTTACATTTTTTTTACCCCAATTATTTTTGATTCAATTTTTTTTTTATCGTAACGCATAGATCAAAATATAAAACGTGAAGACTTGATGTATTTTGAGGACGAGAGGTGTCAATTTTACATTCATTTATTCTTTTATTCTGTTTCGGATTTATATTGACAAACAATAATGGCAGAGAATGTAAATTTTATGCAATAGAAATTTGTCATTTTCTTGTGCTGTCATTCGTCATCGTCATAACACGAATAATTTATTTATGTATCATTTGTATATACATTAATCTTTGTTTTTCATGTCGATATAATTGTACAGAAATGCATTCACTTTTCAATTATTATTTCGCATATTTTCCACTCTCTTTTTTTTTTTTTTTACTTTAGAAAAATACATTTGCAGACGGAGAATTAATATTCAAATAGTCGAATAAATGCCTTCGCGCGAAAAATCAACGGGTTCGAAAATATGAATAAATTCGGTTTTCATTATAATTATGAAATAAAAATGAAATATCCTCTTTTATACATATATGTACGTATGAAAAAAAAAAAAAATGAGTCACACATAGTTTTCCAATTACAACGTGTATATATTTATTCATCAATTGATATATTTTTTTCCAACTCTTTGGAATGGTAATATGAGTGTACGTGTAGGTGGAAAGGATATGTATATTCGATTTACACCAATGAAGCGTAAAACGAAGTTCACTCAGGACGATAGTGGAATAAGAAGCATTCCAAAGAAATTCCATCCGATTGTTAAACCACACGATAATATGCATTTCTCAATTGTACGGACGTGAAGTTAAACATAGGAAGGGCAATTTTCACATTGAATTGAAAATTCACTCTCTTGAACTTGTGCATAAATTATCGTACCACTTCCGTGGAATGTTTCATGCTCCTTATAAATGGAAATTGACAATTGTAACACATGTGATATTATTTCTGGTCGTCGCAATATTAGTTCATATATATATTAATATAAATGGTGTGCATATTATATGAAATGACGAATATAAAAATTATTTCGTCATTGTATATTGGCACAATTATATTTTGTTTTTTTCTTTTCACATAACTAGTCAAATAAAGAAGATTTAACTGGAAGAATAACAATATCATTCATTAATTTTCATTGGAAAATAGAAATCGATGGGAATGTTTCACCAATTCGAAAAAAAATATCTGATAAAATAATTAATCATTTCAATTATTAATTATTCAATGTGGAGTTCGTGAATGATTTCACAATCGCCCTGAATCGTCCATCAACATCATAATGAATGCAGAATTCAAATATACAATGAGTAATCCCAATTGAATTTCACTGTACACGATAATAATCATATTTAGTCATATTGAAAATGTTACTAACGGACAGATTTTTCTCATGCGTTCCAATCGAATCTTTTGTCTGCATTCATTGCGTCACAGTACTTCATTCTGTCTATTGTTGATTTCATGAAAAATCATGATATGGTTAACACGACACTCGTTACAACGAATTGAAAAATATAAACAAAAAATTTCTCTCGTTCACATTCTTCCAAATATACTGGAATAACATGAACACTTACGCCTCACAAATTAGCAGAAAAATTCCTGGAATTTATTGTTATTATCCACGTCGTATTGTTCTGATGTTGTGATTTTTCCAGTTATAACTTTTCTATGTATAATTTTTCACAATATTTTTTCTTTATTTTATTTTCTCTCTTCATGTGTTATATCCATTTCCTAACTTCATTGAACGTAGTGGAAAATAAACGTTGAGAATAGTCTCATCTCTCCACTCTATTCACTTGAACAATGTGTACTGTGTGAATACATATATGTATATATAATTTCCCTTCATTGATATATATATATATATACAAGAAATGAATATACTGAAGTTACACGTTATTTCCTCCAGAGGAAAAGTCTGTAGCGAACGAGAATGGCGACAACGTAACATTATCGGTTATTCAAACTATTATGATGAATAGAAATGGTGATAACAAAAAAAAACGCCGAGAAATAGAACAAAAAAAAATACGTAGCATCAATAGGATGCTATTGGTGCTCTTTATTGATCAATCATTAACCTATTTATTTTCGTATCAAATGAAGGGAAGGGCGCTAACACAGTGTAACAAGAAAACAATAAAAAAAACAATAAAATAGAAAAAACCTGAATCTGAATTTGATAACAAGACGAGAGAGGATAGAAAAAAAAATTTTTTTACAGACATTTATGAAAGACGATACGTATTACTTGAAACTGCGCGCTATGAAAATGATATTTTTTTTCAAGTGGTTGAAAGAAATAGAAGTACGTACAAATATATAAAGAATCGAAATAGAATAAAAAACATCGGAAAAATGCAGCATAAGTTTGTCAAGACAGGTAGCTTTCATATCGGATTAAACCTCGAGGCGAATGCTTTTTTCATCGTCAATCTTTTTCTTTTTTCAAGACGAGGTCAACGAGACATGAGAAACCCGAGTATCACCCGGGGCAGCAATGAAAAATAAAAAGGAGCATAAAATAACAATGAAAAACGAGAGATGGTAAAATAAAAATTTCAAATATTTCATGAAACGTTTAAATATGAACAACAATATTCCATACTTCAAAACTCAATTTCATACATCGTTCGATTAATGTTCAAATGAAAACGTTCTGCATTTAACATTTCAATTCACAATAGTTTCAATCATCGAATATAGAAATGTAACGTGAAATATTATGAATTTATTAAAAAACGAATATTTGGATCGTGAATTTTTAGTGAGATGCAATTGCAGTCCATGCAAACACATCAAACACAACATTAATGCGCCCTGAATTCTCGACTAATTCACACATTCTATATATATATATTTTCTTCATTTTGTTTTTTCAATATAACTCTTTTGGTAAACTTTTTAATAGAATACAACGTTAATAGACATTGTGTCCTATTAACCTGCTCTTTATTTCTGTGTGACTTTGTTGAACCATCAACTTCATATACCAATTTTTTAATATCGTCTAGAATGTCCATCAAATATTTAATTTATCTTCCATATTCCACCGCACAATTATTACAGTAAATATTCCATTTCTTCTATTGGAAACCGAGTAAAATGGTTGTCGGGTGTCTACGAATAATTGTGACATACCAATATTATCCTTCTGTTCATTCTTTCTTTCATCAAAAAACATCGATTTGATATAATTCATCATCTCTGTTTACTTATTGTTGCATTTCCAATTCATCATCATTATACGCGGTCATATTTCAATTCAAATATGCGAATGAATTCTTTCATCTTTGTATTCTTTCCTCTTTATTCTTCGATGTACGACGCTGTTAATATTTCTTCCACGTGTTTTATTCCATTCATTTAGTTTTATCTTGTTTCTGGGTAGTGGATCATATTGTCCGATAAAACTGCCATTGTCTATTATATATCATTATTACTTTTTCTTTCTTCCATCAACTTTTATGTGTCCATCGTGATTTAAGTATGATACGGATAAAATAGTTTATCTCGGTCTCCTCAAGTATATTTCTCATTATATTGTGACATTTTTTGTCCTCATTTTTCCACCGCTCTCCTCGCTCTCTTTTTCACCTTTTTCTTCTTCTTCTCCCTCGCCATTCTCACCTCTTCCTTCTTCTTCATCTTATTTAGATTTCATAGTTACGGAATTTTTTCCCAACTTCACTTGACGCTTTTGGATCCCAATTAAGATCACGACGTGCTCCATAATGAATATTAGCACCGCCTTCTGATGCACGTCTATGTGCATTAGCTGGTTGACCACGGACGTGTCCTGGTGAACCGCAGGGTCCACTTGCATCAGGCAACATTCTGTCCTTTGTTTTGGGCGTACTCCAATGCATTCCCTATTGTCACATACATAAAACAAACTCTCACACTCACACTCAATTGATCGATAATAAAAATGATACGAATGACTATCAATTTTTCTGTTTTGTTTTTTCCGTCACTCGCTACGTATTTAATCAGGCCAATTGAGAAAGTATATCACATTTTTTGTCTCATTGTCAACCAATAAAAGAAGAAAAAGATATTAACTCTATTATTTTTATTTATATACTGACCTGCTGGACATGCTCCTTCATTCCAATCCATTGTTTATAGCTAATTGAAATTCCACTGTGCCGCCACTTATCATAAAGATTCCTCTTTTCCGGATCACACAATATTTCCTTGGCGTTCTTTGTAGAGACAAAAAAAATTCAATTGAAAAACCCAAAGAAGAATAATATGAAGATATAATACGAGATGATCTCGGATTATTGATGATTTGAATACGTAACTAGCGGAAATTATGTGGCCATTACGAACAAGTATGAATAGAAATACGACGATTTAGTGTACTAATAATATTACGTCCTCTCCCTTTCATAATTCTCGACATTACGCGCTTTGTGATGTAATAAACAATTATTATACAATACAATTTTTTGCATGTCTTTCAGTATTTTGTCTTCATTGTAAACTCACCTTGAGCTGTTGAAATTTTACTTCGGCCTCTTTGTTACCTTCATTTTTATCAGGATGATATTGGAGTGCACGAACCTTGTACTCGGCCGTTATTTGTTCGACCTTAACAGAAAAATTGAACGAAGAAATAGAAACAATTGAAAAAATATTGAAGAGTATCATTGATAATGATAGGAAATTATAAAATGATGAATGGATAGATTGAGCATGATGGATGATTTGCAGCACATTCGACAATTGCATTTGTATGTTATGAAAAATAAATTGTCAGAAAAGGCGCGAAATGAGTGAAAAGAATTACTCAGGGGAACATTGAACAATATACGCATCCGTTACGATGATCGAGTGGATAAATGACTGAAATTGATGAAAGTATTTTTAGTGTTCCAAATAAAATTATTGTACGCACCGTAGCAGTTTCATCACAGCCCAAAAGACCATAAAAATCCTCATCTTCACTTGGTTTGTAATTAATGGCATCTTCAACGCTCATCTTCGTTTTTGTTTCGTTCCCCAATTTCTTCTTCTCGAAAATATTCACTGTCTATCAAAGAATAATATTCTTATTTATCAATGGCGAACTACAACGCTCCAATCACCAATTAATCAACATTATTCCAACGATAGATAATTTCGTTTAAATATATTCTCCTCAAAATTTCAACATGTTCAATCAACTACACCATTAATATTCCATTTTCATTGTTTCCGTTTGTTATTTTTCAAATGTAACAGGATGGTGACTCTACTTTATCTCTTTTCTCACCTGTTGCCGTGTGAAACAATCAGGAACGACGCGTAGTAGGCGAATGATGATGAAAAAGCCACTGCGAGACCCGGAAAGTCCCGATTCCCCGGGAAATCCGTGTCGCGCGAGCGCACTTCACGTCAGTCGTTAAGTCCTGTAGTTGCGCAGTTCCAACATCAGAATATATATCGTTTCTGTAACGATATAGCGACATGAAGGAGCAGTGTGTCAGTGTGACAAAGAAAGAGTGAGACATAAGTGAACCAAAATGTTACACGAGAAAGAGAGTGAGAGGAAGTTAGTGAATAAAGTGGAATGAAATTCAAGGGGAATGGAGCAAGCGATGGCAAAATTAAATTATACTTCTACATATCTACATTTATGTAACAGAATTTTTTTTCACTCACAGATATGCTGATTTATTTATTCATCAGTTCGTTAACTCATGAGATTCAATTCACTCTGACATTAAATATTTGTAAATAACTGAATGAACATTTACTGAATATGTTTGATGGTTATATTGAAAAGATACTGGAGCGCATGAATGATCACGATATTACTCTACACTTTGAGAGATAACTTGTGGGGCAGTGGAGAGTTGTTGTTGGTATGCGGGAACACGTGACTTTCACTTACGTTCATTTAGTGAAATAAAAAACCTTGAGTCTGTATGAAGACAAAATCTCGACTTTTTTTCTTTTTATTCATCTCGTGTTTCACTAATCTCTATCTTCGAAAATTTATTTTTATTTGATATGCCTACGAAATGTATTTATGAGTAAAGACAATGAAAACATTTCGTATACGTCTATGAAACATATTAAAAGACGAAAATAGATATTAGTTCTTTTGCAAATATAATTTTTCGATTATTTTCATGGGATCTTCACTTTTCAATTAATCGATTAATGAATTCAATGAGCAAGAAGTTGATGAGTCTGATCGGCTTCTCCTCATTCGAGTAATCACATATTATACACTTTATGAGCTTCCCATATTCATAATTCTTTTAATTCATTATAAATTTGAATTTTTTCAGATAAAATATGAACAATTTATTCTAATATGTCTAGTCTTGGTAACCAATTGAAAATCATTCAATGTTTCATGCATGTGATTTTATCCCTATCAGTCACGAAAATTTTCAATAATTTCGTCTAATTAACTAATTGGGTCTAATAAACTTCTCTTCTATATTAGCGATGAATATTCACATAATAATTTTTTCCACGCATGCATTCTGATAGTCTGAAATTAATGATTAGTTCATTGTCGTATACATTTTATATTTATAATTATTAGATAATTTAATGTATATTTTGTAGAATATAATTGTAGTAATTAATGAATTAAATAATTCAAACATTTTCTATAGCAAGTTCGTGCAAATTCAAAAGAAAAAAACGCAGAAAATATTGACGAAGCTCATCGTTGTATTCAGGTTTGTATCTCTGTATATTTCCATAGAATGTTGAGCAGTGTAGCGTAAAATTGAGTGAACTGAAGTAACTCTAATGATGAGAGAGGAAACCGAGTGGGTTAAAGATGCTGAGCGAGAAATGATTGCTGCTACTGTACACGGTCAAATTGTGGAGAATCGATGAGCAATTGCCTGGAAGGCCACTACTGCATCAAGAAGATCATTGATGCAATTGAGCTTCATAATTGGAGAGCAATCAGCTGCGGTGACTCCATCCATTTTCACGCTAGAATAGAAAATAAATGTTTGAGCAGCGTGCTGATATTTCAATGATGGAAGCAGCAATTCAATGAAGTGAAAATTATTCACTAAGTACATAATTGAATTCATTTCATTCATTTTATATTTGATTTCCGAATGCTCTGAGTATGTCACGCCATCTCATTGAGTATCATTTGAACAACTCAAAAAATTTATAAACACGCACTGAACTCAGTCGGTAGTGAGAATTTCGTTAATGTAATGAACATGAAATTTTGCACAAAGTTTAATTATTCAATTGAAATTAATGTTTTAATGTACCGAAATTTATACGTAACGGTATTGTTCTATTTACATGTTAAAAAATTTTTGACCCATAACGTTTTTTATCGAAAAATATTCATGATGGTAATCACGGAATGATAATTGTGTTAAATATTTATAATTAAACATATGACATGATTGGAATATAAGTGATGTGGTTCCATCATCATAGAAAATTATTCGTGGGAAAATAAAGAACAATTTGAATGGAAATTATTAAATATGTTCACAAGGTGAAATAGTACAGTATGATAATAAATTATTAACTTCGTAAAATGTCTTGTTCTCATACTCCATCCACATCAATTTTTCCACGTTTTGAATTCCTGCAGTTGATCTGCGAGTCATGATAAAAGATTCTGAGTGTTTTATGTATATTTGAATATGATCTGACGTCTGAGTTTGGCAATTGAATAACTAAAACGCTATTTATCATTTAATAGGATCACGACAAAGGTCTCACAAAATAATTTATATCGGTCAATCGGGAGACTGTCATTAAATTTTTTCGTCAATGTTTCTTGCATACATTTTTCACTCGTATTCCAAAATCGTCTCTGGTATAATTGGTTTTCAGTACGAAATATTCTCAGCAGAGGGAAAAGAAAAATCGTGTTTCTTTCTGCTCGTGTAAAAACACTATGAATTGAATGGTCACAGTGAATGTCACAAAACTTTTACTCGTAGCGTAGGGGCGTTCGGGAGTTCACAATATTGCAAATCTGTTTTGAGTCCACTTTCGTGGGACATAAGGGCGGCATTCGTTGCCTGACGCTTTCAGGTTAGCACATGCCAGTGGCACATGTTTAACAGACGTTAGAGAAAAATTTCAAGATACAAAACCAACAGAGGAATATGAATTGATGTTCGTACATATAGAAACCAGAATGTGTTCTTGATTCAAGAGGTTTTGATTTCGTTTTGTGAACTTGCTAATGACGTTTTTCTAACAACAGAAAATAAAATCTACAAATCTGAAAACGAAATAATTAACAAACATTTGTTGCATGCTTGGAAAATTTATGAGATGAAATCATCGTTAATTTTTTTTCGTTATCACGGAGAGGAAATCCTCGTTTATTTGTTACTGATGGAAATGATGTGGTCTCACATTTAGGTGTTGCAGCGTGAAGAAACCGGAAAGAACATGAAAAAGATTGTTACACGACTGACATTTAACAATGGTTGCACATCAGCATGGAAGACACGCACGCATGAATTCTGTGTCCTTGGGCTTGTTCAGATTTACTTCAGGTGCATGGTAGAATTTCTCAAATCGGAATCACTATATTTTCCATATAAGTGGCAAGTCAAATTGGCATTGGGATACAAAATTGTCATAATGATATGTTGGAGGTCCAGTGGCTACGACACATTTTTAGTCATCACAAAATACTTTGTTAATGATATGAAAATATGCCAATCAGATGAGAATCCAAAAAATATAATCGACATTTCATTCGACGGACGTAGATGAAAATCCAAGATCTGATTAAAAACAATTCACTCCCTTTCCAACATTAAAATAATGTCACCAAGTTCCGCTGACCCATTTTTGCAGTTCCAAAACTTTATACAAAATTTCCATAATTTCCATTGAATGCAACACACATGGGCGGCGCATCTCAACCGACCACGCCAGATGCGTGGGTGAGTGGGTGGGCACACGCTACTGCAGTGATGCTCTGCAAGACCTTTAGCAATTTTCTCAACTCACGACTTATTCCGGTGAAACAAGACAGAGAATCAGTAGAGTACGAATGAAGGTAGTTACATGTGTACAACTATGTATAAAGAAACCAAGTAAAAAAGAATAATATAAAACAAAAAAGGTCAGAAGCAACAAAAGAGGAAGATGTAGAAGAAGCAGCAACAGAAGAAAGAGCGAGTGAAGGAGAGCAAAACAAAAATAAAGAGAGCCAAAGCAAAAAGCATTTACACATAAAGCAACCAAGCAACCAGTGCTGAGAGTCTTCTCTCCTCTCTCACAAGCCCCACACAACACTCTTGGGGGCTCCCTTCAGTTTCCTTTCCTCTTCCGTCTGTCAGTTCTTCGTGTATAGCTGCGCTGAGTGAACGTGTGTACCGGATTTATTCTCTGTTTGCGCGGCCACGCGCGACGCTAGAAGTAGATTCAAACCGTAAGAGAAAAAAAAACAGTGAGAGAACCACGAAAGAAATAACGAGAAGTTGAAGCTGCAAAAGTAACGAATAGAATAAATACGACGAGTTTTTTCTTCTCCTTTCTTTTCTTTTCCTATTTTGGTTCACCTTCTCATTCTTGTGCCAACATGATTATTGACAATTGTAGAACTGGATTTTGTATATAGACCTAGTCCTCCACAATGCTGTCAGCAATGTTGAATGTGAGTTTGCAGAGTTAATACACTGGCGTACATTTGCAAGGAGATGCGTCAGAAGTTTATTGAAAACTTTAGGATTTAGAGACGTGGTTACGTGTCATTGTGGTGAGTTCAAACATCCAACTGTTATTTGAAATACATGAGAGTTTAAAAGCTTCTGAAATGCGATTTGTCCGAGTAGTGGATTTTCCATTTTTATTTCAAGATGTGAATAAATAGAAAGGACAAGAGAGGTAAATGACAATTGTATAGGAGAGATTAAATGGAGAGAGATTCCAGTTCCCACTTCTTTCGTTTCAATTTTCCATATTTTTTTTCTCAGTCAAATGAAGTGAACAATAATATTATATTATTTGGTGATTGATAAAACAACAAAAGTTTAATGAGTTGGGGGTTATGGCATCTCACATACGTATATTTATACATGTATTTTTATACTTAATGATATGAGCTGTTGGTTGGGGCGCGAACGCGCCAAAGAATCCAAGAGCACACAAGTGTAAAAATAGATCGTAACTGACAGTCGAACTTTGAAATATAAGAAGCTCTTTTGCTGATGGAGGTCAACATGGTTTTTTTTCACATTCGATTGTTGAAATTATAATGGCGATGCAGATAAAAGAGAATTATTATTGAATGGAGATGATGAGAACCTGACAGTTTATACACTAGTTCAATTGTATCCAAGAGTTGATATTCATTATCACATTCAACTGAATATTTCAATAGCACCATATTCGAATTAGTAACATTTCATGATTACTCGATGGGCTTCCATCATTATTCATTAGTTATGTGTTGTAATTGATTCATTAGATAAGAAGAAATAAATAATTGAAGTTATAAAGATTAGTATGAGGTATAAGATGATTCTCTAGAGGTTTTGATGGGAGGACAATTCCCAAGGAGACAGGAAAAATTGGCCATGACGCATTAATGAAATTATTTGATGACCATGTCAATCACTTGTAATTCATGAATTGTATTCGGTTTTATATTTTTGGTGCTCGTGTTCAAGTTTATATCAATTCGTTCATGTCAAGTATTTGTAAATTGACAAATGATTGAGATGAGACAATGACACTAACATGACAGTAAAGACGTATGTACACGTACGCTTGTTATCGTGTTTATCCACTGTCCCATGCATCCAACACAGTATGATAAATATATAGATACATAAATGCTAACTCTTTATCTCAATTGACGATGGAGTACTTTTTCAATTCAGTCACTGTTCAATTATTATCACTATAAATATTTGTACAATATTTGCATCAATTCTCAAAATTAGATGAAAACGTATCATAAAACAGAAAACTATGTGGAAAATTTTTCTGGTTCGTATTTGTTTCTGATCAAATGAAACACTCTGAATACATCGAATTTCCTGAAATTTCTCTCGTGATAATTTATACTATAAAATAAATTCCAGCGCATCAACTTTTATGACTTAATTATCCGTCCCGACATTGAGATTTACTTTTTTATATCAGATGTGCTACAAAATTGTGGAAACAGAAGTTCGATATTATTTAAAAAATGAATCAAAAATCAGCTGCAGATTTTCCACTTTTGATATTTTATACATGATCCACTCATACACCTGTGCTAACAGAGTATTGCACATGATATAGTGGCCTCGGATTGAAAATTTTATTAGCAACGATAAAAAAAATAATTTAATTGGTATATATGTAAATGAATATATTTATAGAGAGAGAAGTATATGCAATATACATATAAATAGTTTAATTTACGTGATGGCAGTTCAGGGGAAGTCACGGGGGCATGACGCGTGCGCGAATCAAGTTAATAAGGGCACGCGTTCTGCCGGAAGTCCCGTACCAACGAGAGGAAACAGAGGAGGGAAGGACGAAGACGCAGGTGCGCTGTTTTTCACGCGTCTCTTGGGCTCTTGTTAATACATATCGTCAATCCGCTCACTCTTTTCACCATACTCGCTTCTTGTCTCACTTACACCCTCATTCCGGATGTTAGGGGAACTTCCCCTCTAATTTTTTCTGCCATCGCTCTATCCTTTTTGTCATTTTTTTTTGTTTTATTATTTTATATTTTTGATTCTACTTCGATGTTGTGCAGTCCCTTCACATCCTACCACTAGAGAGAATTGGTAGCACGTGCTGAACACACTGCATCCACATCCCTTGTGAAAAAAACATTGATGGTGAAGGTGACGTGGAAAATGGTCCGTTGTAAAAGAAAAATGGACCCTCGTGCACTTTTTTATGATATTGAAACTTCCGCTAGGGGAGTTGGAGTGAAACGACGAATAGTTTCATTATTGAATTTAGGTGTACACAATTTTCCATGGTGTTTTCTATCTATTTTTTACCATATGAATTTTTGAGCAAGTAAATTTGTAATGAAATTATTGGAGGAGAAAATTCATTTTGCTTCGATTATAATCCCAGCGAGAAATTGTTAATGTGAATACGTACGATGAAAATTTTTTATTGTGAATCAATAAATATCTGGGTTGGACCACCAGAGCTTATAATATAGAAGTCAATATGACAAGATTTAGTACAGGCTTAAATTCGTAATTCATTGAGAATTTCTTTTTGATTGAAGAACATGTGCATCCCATCATCAATCTATCATAGAATCGCCAGAATATTAAATCAGTGACACGAATAATTGATGGAAAAAACAAAATTCGAGAAATAAACATAGAAAATTGAGAATATTGT
Organism: Meteorus sp. PSUC_FEM 10030008; assembly: GCA_018881525.1. Classification (NCBI taxonomy): domain Eukaryota; kingdom Metazoa; phylum Arthropoda; class Insecta; order Hymenoptera; family Braconidae; genus Meteorus; species Meteorus sp. PSUC_FEM 10030008. Next base: position 52,132 of record JABMBR010006283.1, read on the forward strand.
GGAGTTGTTTTTATTCGTGATGTTGTCATGAAATCAATTCGTAAAAGTAATTTACATTCATGACGCAGTACTTTGCATTCATGGGAACGATCAAAGTTTTATCTACCTCTCTTCATATACTTCAACCTATACCTCCTGTTTCTACACACAACGAAAATAGTAACACACGCGTTTTCTCTTCACTGAATTTACGTCCTCTTCTTCTTCTATATGAACTGATCGTTCACTCTCGCTCCCTCCGCAGCGCATTCTCCCTTGCAATTTTCACTCCACCCGTGGTTGCATTCTTTGACGCACTCGGCCAGAAATTCGAAGAACGAAAGGTGCACCGTTGTCCATTTGCATGCTTCATGAACTTGAGAATGTGCAAGAAAAAATTGTTTATTTACATAAACTATTGAAATTTCAACACTAATGAAAATTTGTAAATTTTTTTGTTCAGTTGCAAATAGTCGTGATTAATTATTCACATAAATTTCAACATCAATTTATCTATTCACTTGTCAGAATTAAATTTTTTTTGTGTGTTCAATTTAATGGGACTTGAGATTTGAATTATCCCACTGTTTAATCAGATTCGTCTAGAACTCGATAGACACATTGATGAATTTATGATTGCACTGTAGAGACTTTTTTTCCACATGGTCTTTCCTAATTTCTCTCCAAACATCAGAAGACACGACAGAAAATTAAAAAACGATCCGTATCTGGAACGTACTCCCTCAAAAAAATATTGCAAAGTTCACTTCGAAGTGACTACGAACGAGTAATATTCGACAATTTCACATTGTTATTAGTGTTCTCAAGAGAATTTTTCATTTTTGGGGAAATGTATTTATAAACATGCGCATCCATAGCGTCAGTGAAAATTCTGAATGAGAGTTTATAAATGAAGATGAAGACAGAGAAGTCGGTGCCAAACGTGAATGAACTAGATCAGAATCTAGTTGAGAGACACTCTCGCGACACATCGCTTGACATTATCTATATATTCCTCTTGCTAAATTTAATATTCAGACTTATTTCCGGATATGAATGAAACATTTTCCACTCAGATTCGTATCTCATCCCATTCATTTCTGTTTGTATATTTCAACCAAAAAAAAAAAATATATGTGATTAAAAACAATTGTAATATTTTTTTTTCGTGTTGATTTCAGGACAGAGAAATTTTTATGGGTAAAAAAGTGACGACGACAACAATGGCACTCGGTAAGTTTATACTTTTATTTTTTTATTTCCTTCTAGAAATTTATCCAATTCTTATTTCAAATTCACACTACTCTGTGAGTTTGTGTATTTATTATGAATATATTGCATTCTGATCACGCTCACAAGCGCATAATCAAACAGAGAACAAGACATTGCCGCTGCACATAAATATGTTTATGTATGATACATGTTTTTTCATCAATTGACTACCGTCAACCAGCTACTACTTTCAACATTTGTCATCGGTGTTATATTGGCCTGTCCTCCTTTCTTTCAATTATGTTAATAAAAAAATATTGGAGATGGTACCGAAAATATGGAAGAGGAAAACGAGAAGAAGTAAAAAGGAGAGGAGCACATAGATTCATTCGCTATTCGATAATACAAACTTGAAACTTCTTTCCATCACTTCTCATATGTCGAGAATCTTTTCAAAATTTTTTATTGATAACTGTGAAATATGAATTTCCCTTACAATTCCATTAGTTATATAGAAATAATATTTTCTCCCAGAGAAATGTTTATTTCCTTTTCCTCTTCTAGATGGAGATAAAAAATCGAGGTGTGAAATTGAAATGAAAATCTACTGTTGTCAACACATTGTGAGAAAACACAAATTTTTTTTTAGTCATTCAGAATTCATTCACCATGAAAAATTCTCACATTTCCGGTGAGGATTTTGTTTTTCCTCTCGTCCTTCTTCTATTGGTTTTCTTTTTATAGACAGTATTTTGTACACATACAGCAGTTCACACGCTGCTTATCCATCCTGTCCACTTGTAGGTATTTCCAAAATACCAAACTAACATTAGACAGATTACTCTCGAAAATGAATTGAATTTCTGTTCCAGTCATTATTTTCTGCGTCGTTATAAAAATCAATATGAAGAATTATTGTCGAAACTTTTGATTGAATCAAGAAGATGTGAAAATCATGAAATATCATGTGTCCCTAATCTCCCCCAATTTTTTATTTGAACACGACTAAATTTCAAATAAAAATAACTGACACATCCAGATTTTTTTTCCAATCCCAATATTCTTTCCCAAAATATTGACACAATGAAGGGAGAAATTTTCATTCGAAAACAGACGGAAACAGTTCCTTGGAACTCAACTGTTGTGCGATAGTTTCGAATTGCAATGAATGAATCATAGGAACTAAAATAGCATACTCAATTATTCATCGAAGTAATTGAAATTTTCGATACTGTGAGTGAAAATAGGAGCGAGTGATGAAAGTTAGAGACGACCAAGTGGACGTGAGTCTCACGGGACAAAGTTTAAACTCATATGGATGGGTAGTGTTGGCACTGTTGAATTGAGGGGTGCGCTACAGAGAGACGAAGAGGCGGGTAGAAGTGCAGCGTCCGGTTCATCCCCACCTTTCTATATAAAATCTCATCTCGTATTCGGTAGCGCGTGGTACCCACCCATCGATGCCATCGCATACCGAGGCCCTTTGATTATTACCCGTAGTAGTTCATTGTAGCCCTTCGCACCACACTCACAATCACTTAAATCAAAATTAATTTCACACGCATTTTATTCGTATGCATATGTTGATGAATGCACCTCTACCAATTCATCAAACACATGAGTGAATAAAAAATCAGAATGTACTTCAGATATTGGATCCAAATGGGAAACCAGAAATGATATCAAGTGAATATTTTAATAACATATTTTCCGTTATTTAATTAAAAATGAAGAGGATATTCATAGTGCGTGGATGAGTGACATCTATTGAATTCATTAATTGATATTCATTGATGAATCCCTCGACATCGATGATAAACTCAACAAAATAAACTTCCATGATTTTACTTCTGTTTTATGATTGTTATATTCGCAGTGAATTAAATTAGCAGTGAACATTCTTTGCGTCAACAAAATTTATTCGGAGGAAATGTGTTTGTGATTGCATAAAAATCATCAGTAATTTGATATAAAAGAGTACATTAACTCAAATAACTATCGACAACAGAGAATTGAATAATCTTTATGATGTTCATTCGCTTTATTTTCTGTCACAGACAATCCATCTTACTTTTCACTGTTGGCCAACAACGATCCATCCACAACAGTCCCAGAAGATCCATTGGCATATATTCCAGTTGGGAATCGAGGTTTTGCTGCTTTTTTCAAGAAGAAACCGGTCAAAATGGGTTCGACAACATCAACAGGGTCAACGACAGCAACTATGAATTTATTGATTCATCACGATAGTAATAAAAGTATATCATCAGTTGAAGAAAATCAACCAATGTTATCACGATCATCAAATGGTGCCAGTGGTCCAAGAAAAAGTTTCCGTAACTTGTTCAGATCAGTGAGTGCCAATGCTGGGAATGAAGAGACACTTCAGATCCTCAAGGGTGATCCTAGACCTGCAGATGTCGCACCACCTTCACCTTATCTACCACACCGATCACATTCACATTCAGATCATGACAGGAAAAATCGCCCAACACAGAGACGAATTCTAAAATCAGCCAGTGAACTTTTGTCGAATGATATGATTTTTTGTGGACTTAATTGTGATGACGCGACAAACAATCGGGTGAATGGTCGTCATAATAATAAGAATGACGACGATGATGATAACGATGATGACGACACTGGAGAAGTATTTTTGGGTATAGACGACGCAAGGTATTACAATCTATCAACGAATCATCCAGCACAGAATGTTAGGAGACATTCAATTGGTACATTCATGGATAAAGAACAAGATGTTAATGTGGCGAAATGTGGTGGAATTATTCAAACAGATGGATTCATCAAGGAGCCAGATACAATTGCACCACCAATTCCCATTGACCAAGTTGATGGTGATATCAAATCACATACCAAAGCGAGTACAAAGTACAGGAAGCATAAAAGCACATCGAGAAAAGGTTAGTGAATCCTTCCACCGTTTTATTGTATAGAAAATGATGATCAATATCGAAATAAACGTTTCATAAAATTGTGGTGAAGAGTTAGCGATTCCAATCGACTCCGAATGGGTAATCGCTGGATTGCAACTGAAATAGTCCGGCAATTCCAACCTCAACAGCAAAACTTTCAGAATTGGATTGTGTATTTCTATTAGATCAATTCCGCTGGTGTTCATCGAGTGCCTATAGATAATACCCCCAAAGCTACGAGTCTACGACAATGGCCATGAAAAATAAAAAGAGACGTTCATTAGATCAATGAGATGTAGGAACACAGGGGGATGCGTTCTCTCCAGGTCTTAAACACGATGAATGAATGGATAAGTAGGATTTAGAGCACACAATAGTTTGAATTATATTGAAGTGAGCGTGAACGTCATGTTCGATGATGACCCTCATGAAACATGTCCCTCATCGTACTTACAGACAACTGGCACACTTATTATACACGACCCAGTCACTACATCTCCAATTGTTGATTTCAATAGAGAAAAAATAATAATTCCCACGATTATTGGAACAGTTGGATTGATCCATGGAAAACATTTTCAAAAATTCTTTAACTTCATCCGGTACCCTCGACAAACCTCTGTTGTCTCTGATTCTATGAATAATAATTTCAAAATCGTTTAAGAAATTTTTTTCCTATTTATTCATGGTGTGATACGTGTAAAAAAATTGATATCAATGAAGATTAGATATTGTGTGGAAGAGCACGTATTGGAGATTCTGCAGATGAATATACAAGACACTATTGTTGTTCCCTCATTTCTTTCCGCCCGGAAGTTGACTAGTTAATATTCACTGAATACTCTACGCCATCTACAGTCTTGATCGAGTCTATCCAATTCTCTCCCTGCGTCCCTTTTCTACTTTTTCTCCAATGTAAAACGATGCGAATGATGAATTAAAGTTTGAACAGAGTGTAAGACAACGTATAGTCGAGGACCGTGTCAATAGTTTATTGCCATACGTGACTCGATCATAAAAAAAAAAAAATTAACAACAACAAGAAGGAAGGAAAAGTTATGCATAATTCAAGACTTTATTTAAATATGAAAATAAAAAAGAACTTCTTGAACTGATCAAATTATTTTTAGATTAACTCTGTAAACATTTAATGAAGTTCTCAAGCGTTGGGTGATATAAAAATGTTTATTAGTATTTAGAGGAATTTTCGATGGATTTGTTGAAAAATTCCTGCTAAAATTTCATGGCGGAAACTGATGGTGCTTATGCAGGTTCGCTGATGTTATAAAACAGTCGCGCACATGCTATATACCCATGGATTTTATAAACCCTGACGCTTCCGGTCTTGCTTCCATGCGCACAAATTCTAAAAGGGTGGAAGAATAAAAAATAAATGGAAAAAAAAATGGAAGTACACATAGAACGCGTTCAATTGCCACGTGCGTGTGGATATGTTTACATCTACTGGAGAACCAGACGAGCGACACATCCGGTTGAATAGGAAAATACACGCACAAATTATGATCTCAATAGAATATTTATTTATGTCGTTCACCATTCTGTATGGAGTGGATGAAACAGTAGATTAGAAAAGGTCAAGAAAATTAATGAAAATATTTGCTTTGCTTTTTTTTCTGTATCAAATTCATCTGGATTCAATCGACTTGTGATGCCATTGCAAAACTGCATATCCTTAGATAGTATAAATGCATAAATGAATCCAACGCTTGCGAGAGACTTCCGGTAGTATGACCGGACCGTCTCACTCCTGTTCGTCGACGTGATGCCGTGTTGGGAATGATCAATTCAAATTATGAATAAGTTTATGAATTATTATACAGTACACGCTTTACCGTTAATCATCGAGTAGAACTTTTCTTCATAGCTGCAATAAAATGTTTCTATTGTGTTGTTTTTCAATAGAAAAAAAAAACACATCACTATGATGTTCATCAAAAAGTATTCTCCGACTACACAAAATTCACATTGAGGGGTTTCTGACAACTAAGTCACAATAATTAATTTCAATATTTCAAAAATCTTCATTGCAAATATGAATTTTCCGGACTTACTGTAATTCTAATATAATTCAAATGCAATCATTACAGAACGTCATTTTTTATTTCATAAAAAATTCCAATCAGAGCAAAGAAGTTTCATTTCAAAGTTCATTTATAGATTATTTTTACAGTAATGAAATAGCGCATCGTTATCTATTGTCATCCTTCAGCTCAACGATAAATAGATTGAAGTATAAATTTTTAATCGAGAGATTAATGAAGATTGACACGTGTCACACTGTTTCCGTGTATATACACAGCTTCCGGTCACACTCAATATCCCAAACAATTACAAACGGATGTCTTCTGTACTGAATCTTTAATCTCTCACAATTTCACTTTGCTCTGAAATAAAATCATCGAATGAACGTATAAAAAATTGTGCAATTCATCCGATATATTACCGGAAATGAGATTGAATTATGTGTGAGGAGAATACATCCATTTATATATCAAAATAATATGAATGAAAATAGAAGAGAGAGCCATGTGCGATAGCTCTTGTTATCAGCAACAAAACCAGAGATACACTCATACAAATTCACACACACGCACACCCATACATATACATCATGTTATCGTCGGGCACTTCTGCAAAGTCGTAATGAGCTTTGATAGGTCAATCCGCGATGTCCGGCACCGGAGATCCGTCAGAGAAGCGGAAGTGAACTCTCTTCATTGTCCTAACTTCACACGCATATTATATGTCTATTGTGATGAATTTGGGTCACAGTTTAGTCAATATTAATCATCATTAAAAGAAAAAAAATAGTCAAAACTAAAGATACTAAATAGACAAAAATAAAAAATATTCATCTGTCTGTATTTTATTTTTATTTCCATCTCAACGTGAACATGTTGACACAAAAATGCTTATGAGTCACGAGGATTTACGCTCGTATCTACCCTGACTGGCACACCCTTCGCACATACAATTTTTATTTCAGACCGAAGGATAGAGTGTGCTTCTGAAATTTATGTACAAGGGAAACAAAAAAAAATTTCGTGTCTTTATATATGATCAACATTGACATTGAATTTCTAACAAGAATGTTTAGTATGAATAGTTCAACAATCAATACCGTGAACGAAAGTTTACTTCGGAAATATTTTTTACCTCGTCATTCTACTTCTGAGCATTTTTTGTATTATTATTTGTTCATCATTATGCTCTCACATGTTTTATCATTCATTGAACGTAAATTAATACCACCCATATTTCCACAATGGTTGAGAAAACTTGGTGACATTCGTCTTGTCAGCCATCAGTTTATTGTCAGTATGTATATATACATCTATATGTGTTTAGAGATACAAGACTCGATACCTACGTGAACGACAAATAGATACTGTCAACATGATAAACCGATAAGCATTTTGTATCGCGCCAGGAATAGATAAAATGGAACTTGAGATTTTCTCAATTGTTATTCTCGAGAATATGGAGAACAAATGAATTGGTATAATTATAAATCTACAAGTCAAAAATAAATTGATGATCGAGTTGATGATGACAGTAATATGAACGGTAGGGAATTCTTGAACAATTTGTGATTTGTCATAGAAATGAAGCGCCATTGAAAATTAAATTGTGTTCAATATCTGCATTTTAAATGATTCATTTAATGAGTTCAGTCTCATGTTGGAATATAATCTTTGTAGATATGAAGTCAAATAATTAATATGAAATTGATTAATTCATTGCATAGAGTTGATGAACCATATTGGCAATTAGCCGACTTTCGAGGAGTTAATAAATGTGCATGAACATCTTCACATGTGTGAATGTGTAAATATCAAATAACAATAGGCTTGAGATGTACCAAGAATCAAATGCACATTTTGGATTGGATGTATGAATCTCAATTTACCCCTAGAGTAACTTATGATTGTGTTCACCGAATGGATACCAACTTCATAAATATCGAATTACTGGATGAAATTCATTTCTCAATCTCCAAGTGTTCAAACTATTTCAAGACCGTAACCATTTGCTCATAAAAATCATAATTTCGTTTCGGAAATTTCAAGTTATACATCCCAATATCATTCAACCACAAAAATACTTGTCGCGTATTGTTTAATTTATACGCGACCCTGAGCACGAAGTAGCCAGAAATTTATCCCTGGAAAAATTTCGCGTGTGAACTTCCAAGAATTCTTTCGTTCCTAATAAATCTCTCGTCGATATTACAATTCTTATTGCGTTTTTCATTTGGATGTAGTCGTACATTGTCATATGTATTTATGTATATTTATATCATGTACAACTGTATAAACGTAAGCATTTACATGATTATTCGTCTTTGTTCGCATATATAAATTTGGTGCGAGAAAAATATTAATAAAATTACAACACATTGAATGTCGAGTTGAGCATGAACCTAATGTGGCTTTTTATTGCGCGTCATATTCCGCTGTCTCAACTGAATTATATTTATAGAATTCCCAGATATATGAAACGCATGAATA
>JABMBR010006284.1:0-10807 GCA_018881525.1 Meteorus sp. PSUC_FEM 10030008
TATATATATATAATGTACTGTCTCTATCGTTTTGTGTGTGCGAAGCGAGTCCATACACGCACGCTAATGTCACTGCGATCATCATCATCACCATCGTCATAATAGCGATGACGTGCTCGCGGTTGTTACCCGCACGTTTAGATCGCTCTCTTTCTCCATTCTATTTGCCATTGTCTATATAAAATATATGCATGTATTATATGTATATTTATTCACACCAATGCAAATAGTCGGCAACATGTTCGCCACTCATTTTGTATGAATATTTCTCTTGTGATCTTTTGTTATCGAATATAATTGATTAGTGGAAATAATTTTGTATGGATCTTGATTCGTTGATTCTATTCATGTCACATTCGATTATTCATTAGAAGAGAGAAAAAAAAATTAGAAAATATTACATGTTACAATTGTTGATGGATGAATAAATTAATATTTCTTATTGTTACTCGTGGGTTTGTTTATTAATTTCGATCACAAAGCAAATTGTAATGTAGGAAAATTTGATGCTGTAAAAGTTGAGGTTTACTTTGCGATTGATTAATTTAATTCTCATTTTTCTTTTACTTATTTGTGTGTAGATTAAATGATAATGTTGATATGTGTCAAATAATGATAGAGATTCGTCCGGAAATATCTGAGAAAAATTAATTTGTTGATTTAATTCTTATTGAATTGATGATGTAATGGGAACACAACGAATTATTGGATTTCACGTTGAAAATAAAAACATTAAAAAAATTCGATGTTCATAATTTTTCTCGATGGTTCTCGTTTGTCGCAAGATCACACGAGGAAAGAATACAGAATACCTCAATCCATCATTCCACATTCTATTCAACAGTTACAACATGAAGAAAATAAATAAATAAATAAAACCTTCGACTCTACAAGTTCTGACACGTTCAACGTTCATACAACACGTCTTATGTATGATACGAAATTGCGAATTTTCAAGAAAATTCAAACACATACATGAGAGAGTATAAATCGTCCATCTTCAATGATCCATTTCATACTTCTTCTCCTTCATCCAATCCATAAAATAATAAAAACCACAAACACAACTAATAATAATCACAATAAATAATTATAAAAAATGGAGAAAACATGAAAAATGAATATTTCACGAGTATTTAGGAAAAGGAAAAAAAAAGATCTGGGCAATTTTTTTTTTCGCTCAATTCATTCGTAGATTGTCCTCCATCTCAACAATCTTCAACATCTCCAATTTTATTGTTCCTCGGTCTATTCGAACGTTCATTCCGCTCTGACATGGCATCTTCCTTTCTCTCATTCTCATCTGGTTGCGCGCCCACAAACTATGGACGCGCGCACGTTTTCACTTTTTATCAAGTCGAACGTTCTCATCCGATGATTTGGTCGTTGTCGTGGTGTATGGTTGCAGCACGGGAAACACTTGCGAGTAATTTCAACATATTTTTTTGTTCCCTCCGTCATTTATTTTCTCTTATTCTCCTCCTCCTTTTTTTTCTTCCTCTTTGCGTTTTAAATAGATATCACTCGTGTCTATTTTCTCTCTTTCAACTCTGACGCTTCGCAATGTGAGTTGAAGTGGTATTACGATGTAAAATGTGAACGTGTGGGTGTATAACGTTGATGTTCACACTTTTGCACTTTAATTCTTTGTCAGTTCATTTATCTATTTATCGCTATTTCTCTATGAGTTTAAGCGCTTGTCCATATTAATTTTTTAGTCTCGTCTTTAGCTTAATGCGCGCTCAGTGTGCGCGTCTTTGTTTATTTCATTTTTCGTCTGTTGGTCTGTGTTGTCTATGTATTCGCGTTATTCACAATACAGCGCTGCGGCCAAGGCTCTGTGTCGTGTATGCATCAGCGCACGGTGCTTGCACCATGCAAAAGTGTGGGTGAGTAACGCGCGCGCGCGACTGTGTGTTGGCACGAGTGTGTAACTGGGTCGCGGGTTCGACAACTTCAGCCAAGGCTGCTACGCCAGTGGCTCTCAGCTCCCGTATATGTATATATACTCATTTTATATACGCGTTCACGCGTTGTGTATGTTCACATGCACAAACATGTGTCGATATGTCAATTCGTCTTTCCAATTTTCTCTCTTTTTTTCTATCCTCCAATTATTTATTTATTTATTCTCCACCATCTTGTTTTATTTATAGATTTTTCTCCATTTTCTTCAATCAACATTCGTGTTCATTTTCGCTTAGTTTTTCTTCTTTGTATCGTTGCATCTCTGTCTTTGGTGTTTCACCATTTATTGTTCATTCAATTTTCCATGAATTTTCGATGAGGTAAAATTAATTTACGAATTTTTTCGTTCTGCAAATTCAATGAAATATTTCATTTTCATTGGGAGCAATTTTCATTTCGTGCGTTAGGTTCATTTGATCATTTAATTTTCATATTTTTAATCACAATTTCTTGTATTGTTGTGCTAGAAAATTCAAAGTTTATCAAATGTTCCTGTTTTTGTTGTTTTCCTTAAAAACAATTTCGACATTCATTTCATCATTCTTCACCTATTCATCTATTTATTCACGAATTTCTCTTATCTCTGTTCTATGGTGAATCAACAGTTGAATGAAAAGAAAAAGATGAGTGGGTGAAATACTCTCATATTTTTCCATGGTTTTTTTCCTTATCACAAAACACCTACCCCGTTGGTTTGTCTTTCACTTTTATTTACACAGAATTTATTCTTAATTTACTATGAATTTATCCTGTTTCATGCTCCGGTTCATCCTTTGCTTTGAAAACTGACAATTGAATAAAAATTGAAAAATGATCTCTGTTGACAAATGTAAAATATACAAAATCTCTTTCGTCGTTACATTTTAAACAATTTCGTCACATTTTACATGTCTCAGAGAATATTTTTTTTGTTTTTCACTCAACTCCAATTTTCATCCACAAAATCCTATAAAATTTTATAAAATCACAAAACGCGACGGTTTTCAATATTCTAAACTTTTCTACACAAAAATCAATGAATCCATCTACCCGTTGTAATAATATCAAGAAACTGAATTCTAATAAACAAAACAAATTTTGTTATCGCATTTTCGTCGATATCTCAATGATGAAATGTAACTTGTTCCCCCGATTTTACGTACACTCCGGCATATAATTCATATTTATTTATGCATTTATTAATAAAATTACTATTGATAATTTTGATGTTTGTGGTAAAATTTTATCAACTTCAAGTCGTGTAAATATATCGTATGTGTTATAGATATATTCATAAAAAAAAAAAGAAAATTTTAAACATACGTAAGAATACGAGTGACCTATATCACAAGCAGAGTATTCTTAACGACAATTTTCCTGTCAGAATTCATTTCACATTTGATATTTTTCCTTACCTTCTCTCACACAACTTTACCATTTTTCTCCTTTTTTTCAAATAGAAATTGACAACGAGTAAATATAAATTACACCATCAAGTTTCTCACACATCGGAAGCTCGCATTTACCTGCAACAGACAATTGAACAAATACATTAGATAACATTCAATTATTTATTTAAACATCGAGCGAGAAAAGAAGAAATATCTCACAAAGAACAAACGAACAAAAAGATAAAACAGAATTTATTACAAAATAAATAAATATTATAAAATTCAATATTTTATATTGAAATTAGTACAACAATCGATACAAAAATGTATCGCATATTATTTATTAAATTTTTTTCTCTCATGTCGATACATTTCTCGCATTTTCCGCGTGTCTTTACGTATCATGTGCTAAAGCGAAACATTATTGTGTACGTGTGTGTGCGATATGTCTATTGCAATTGATATGACATGAAGAGCAAGTATGGGACAAACAACATGAGTGTGAGAGGCAACGAGAAAAAGAGCAGAATGAAGAGAAAGAGGCTAAGCGGATATCGACCATTGACAATCCAAGTGCAATGACCAATCGGATGAATTCGATCCGAGCGTTATTATATAAAGCTTTAATTCATATACACACACATACACACATATACATATCAATCCACGTATTTATTCATGCTGTGCATGATGAAATGAACGAAAATATTGGATTATGATTTCATTCCATTTGATTGGAATGTAACGAGAATAGGAGAAATTTTATTATTGATAGGGTGGAAAAATTATTAATTTCATTTGCATTTGATGAGCTGACATGTACGATAAATTGAAAAGAAACCATGAAAAAATATTCAAATTTATTTCGTTATCAAATTCGAAATATTTTCCAAAGTTTAAACCAACAAATGTCGAATAATTCCGATTTATTTCATCTACAGAATAATTTATCATAAAATTATTTGTAGGAACTGAATTTTGTTGGTTAAATTAACCAATGGGAAAAGATCGGAATTTCGTTCGTTTATTGATTTTTATTGTAAAAAATTTGCAATAAAATGACGAAACAACATGAAAATGTTGAATGAAAATTATTCAACTTATCGTAATATTTGTTTCTATCAACACTCACGCACACGAAAATTTCACTCATACGTGAGATAATGTGATAGTCAGATAAACAAGTTTGATGAAAGGTGAGATTATTTTAGAAAGGTACATGAAATCAATCCACATTCATCACAATATCACGATAACAAACTCTGAATTCAATCTAGGAAACGTGAAAAATGAATAACAAATAATATCGAACAATAATATGGAATGCAATTATCCCTTATTTCTTTGCATACGGATATGTAACATAACCATAAATAATAAACAATAGAAAATAATAATGAGAACCACTGATAGTGCGCGTTATCATAACATCAAGTTGGTTATGCCTTCATCTATCTATATTTCAAAGTATGTGCGCGCGCGCGTTCGTTCGCGCCCCCTTCGAGTCCGTACACGTTTGTGCAGGTTCGTGCACGTTCTGTATACCATATACGTATGTATTTACATATCTGTAGTGTATGTAAAGAGTTGTATGGCATAGCGCGTGCAATTTAAATGTGTTGGGACAGTTGGCATAGGAAAAGCCACGTCGCATTGGAAAAACCATTATTGTTCGTGTATTTGAATGTGTATATGTGTGCTTGGGGGTATCATTGAGTAAATACACTGCAGAATTTTATTCAATATCACTCAATACGTCCGTGTGCGCGTTTCAAAAGTAAAAAAAAGCACATGCGCATAATTCCTTCTATAACTTAAAAACTACAAATAACTAAAAATATTCAGCACTTTTTTTTCATCCATTTTTATTGAATATTTCATGATGGATTTTTTGCAATTCAGGTGAATTTTTTTAAGTAATTTTAATGATTGATTGGGACAAGAGACGAATTTTAAATGGAAATAGAAATGATTTTTTGATATTTATTTTGTAATTGGATAGAAAAAATGATGGAAGGGTGAGCGAGGGGGGGGGGGGGTTTATCGATTGGGGATCTTATTTCGCTTGACATAAATTCTTTTCGTTTTAATTCTTTCTCCAATGGTTCTTTTCTATTTTGTCCATATGTTTTATTTTTATCTCACTTTTCCATGCAATTTCACTGTTTCTTGTTCGTTATTGAAATTTTATCGTCATGAGCACAGGATCTTGCGCAATAACATTGCGCTCGGTTCGTTCACAAACGTCTGTATATTTGTGTTAGGATATATACGTGTGCGCACTTTATTTTCATTCATTTTTTTTGTCTTCACCTCTCTCTTTCTCTCCTTTGTTGCGAATTCCGCGATTTCAATCGTGAATCCCGTGTGCGATGCCGCAATTACAAAAAGTCGTCGTTTGCATTGTGTGCACCTCTTGCGATGTTGGAATGATGCCAAAAAAGGAACGAGAATGGAGTAGGATAAAAAAAGAAATGGAGAATTGGAAATTTAATGAAGGAGATAAAAAAAAAAGAAGAAACAGTGGGAGAAACATTTTACAATTGTAATGATATGAATGAGGTGAAATGGGAGGAAGATAAATTGAAGAATTGGAATTTTTTTTCACATATTTGTTAGTTTTATAATTGCACTCAATTGAATCAACATTTTGTTTCTATCTGAAGAAATCATTCCTCAATTTCTCCATTAAGTATTGGAACTCATGAGAAAATGACAATAAAAATTCCTAATTCTGCGATGCATCAAAAATCCAACTGAAATAATTAAATCATGAAACATCGAGATTATTTCAACAATTACATCATAAAGTAGAGAAAAACAAATGAAGACATAACGATTAACGCATTAATATAAATTGCACGAAACTTGAAAAAAACAATTGGGAATGAAAAAAAAAGAGAAACACAATTTTTTCCTATTTCAATTCACCTCAAACACGAGTTCGACATTCGAATATAAAATAGACGAATCTACACAAAGTTTACACACAATTACATGATTTTTTGCTATTGAACCACAATCTGTCCTTCCAACATTTTGTGTCGCATGGATAAACGCAATGTCCTATAACAGCGTGACGAATAAGGGAACAAATAAGAAATAAAAACCACAGAGGGGAAAGAAAAAAATAGTCAACTCAACTAGAGACAAAAAGTCCATCCACAATTCCCATAAAATAATAACAGATAAAACACCGGATTTTCTCTTTTCAAGGGCTCAATCTATCAAACACGACGCCTATTTCACACGTCATAAAAACAGCAACTCAAGCCATCTAAATAATTCTTGAAAAATTAAAATCGAATAACCACATTAAAACACTAAAAAGTTGCATGGACGTAATATCACACTCATTCGCGATAGTAAACAATTCAGTTCTGTTATTAATCGATCATTTCAACGTAAAAATAGAAAGAAGCAAAGAAGACGAAATTATGGAGTAAAAAAAAGTGTTGACGAATGTGAGAAGGAAGAAAAGATAAACAAATGTATGGAGACAGAGAGTGAAAGAAAGAGAATTGATATGGAGGCGCTGGAAAATGCCGCGCATGCACCTCTACAATAAGACATCGCCGTTGCCTGAGCACCGCAAGAGCTATTGCATAACACACTATTCCCTTGCGACGTGTTGTGACTTGTTTCTATCGCTCGCTCTCTCATAGCGTCCTCGCTCTGTAGCCTCTGTCTTTGTTATTACGTTCTCTCGGGTATGGTTGGTTCGGTTGGTTCACTATGCATGTTACGACGAGTCTCCTCAACGGCTTTGGTTCCTCTGCGAGAGCCAACTCAACTCTGTTCCTCTGTATATGTGTTTGTGTATACTTCAAAGTACGCAAAACTTTCTTTTTTTGTTTTTGTTTTTTTCTGCTTTTTTCTCTATTCTCGTTTCACGTTGCTGTTGATGATGCAGTAGGAATTATCTCCTTTTTCGGTCTTTGTCAAAATGGCTCTTGTCAATGCTCGTTGAGAACACGAGAGATGATAATAATTTTAATGGAAGTTGGGGATTTTTTGTCCTCTCTGTTCTCTCATTCGTTTTTCACTTCTTTTGTGTGTTACCTATAAAATTGCTGCATGTAATGGATTGAATTTGAGAATATTTATGATGGTCGGATAATGATGTGTGGGATTTTAATTTTTTCAATTGTTGCGTAGGAGTTTTTGCAGTCCCTTTGTTTTCCATGAAATGGAAATAATGTGGATTATTGTTCTGGCAATGGTATATTGTTGGATTCAATCTCGCCATTGGTGAATTCGCTTTTCATTGTTAGTTCTTTTTATTTGTGACAAAATGTTGGAATTTCGTATTGGAGCTTCGTTGTTTGATGAGATTTTTAATTGATTTATTCAAGAATAAAATAATTCTGAAACCGACATCCATTTTTCATCTTTTTCTATACTCGAAGAAATGAATTTTTCATTATCATTGCCAACTCCAAAGATGATAATTCAGTAAATATTTGAGAAAATCATTCACAATTCTACCACTTGACATCATAATAAAATTAATTTATTCCACTTCTACCAAATTCTGGCGTTCGTGACTACATTCACGCATATCTCTGCAATAAATTGTGAAATATTTACCATTACATAATGAAACATGACGGAAATACGCTGACTAATCCGAAGAAATTGAACGAAATTTCCCATTTCGTTATTATCTCATGAAAAAAAATTGTAATAATAATAATAACAACAGAGCGATCTATCAACAAATCATGAAACAAATAAAATAGGTTAATATAGAAATTTGTTTATTCACTATCGACAATTTCTGATAAATCAAATATCGACCGACAGGTCAACACTCTCGCAAAAACAACTGTATGAATATTCATCTTCACTAAAATAATCAACACAAAATGCACAAATGGTCATTATCAATTCACAAACAAGAAAGAAAAGAAAAGCGATTGAAAATCACCTGAAAACCTGTCATCGAAAAAATTAAATAACCAAATAAATAAATATGTAATAGACAAAGTGGTTGGTAATGTATTGAAATACACGAAAACGCTCGAGGCAAAGTTGGTGGTGGACTCATAACTCTCTTGTGTATATCTTTATTACGCGCGCGTTCCGAAGCCAATCACGCACAATTCATACAGCAGAGAGAAAGAGGGAGAGAGTCAGAGCATAAGACAGAAACGAGACGTACACATGTACACATACACAACATAAGTACAATGATGACGAGAACTGCTATGACGACGTACAGCAACAAGAAGTAATAATGTTTAATATATCGGTGTGTATGAAACGTACGTTATAATTCGACCTTTCGTTCGCTGTACTCGCACAAACACGTTTATTCTTGCACAATATATCAACTGAGTACAAGCAATATTGATCGTTTCTTGCTGCACTCCGATTAAAGAACCACTCAATGGGGTAAAGTTTATTAATATTATAGAAACCAATGACATCAATGCATACAAATGGAAAAAAAAAAATTTAGTTCCATGTTCATAATTATTTGTTTTATTATTATTGAGATTATTTTTATTATGCAATATATTTATTTATCAATGTCTATTTAGAGTGTTATTTTTTTTTACAAATACAGATGGAATAATAATTAGTAATTGAAAAAATGAGAGAAAAGTAAATTGTAGGTTGATGTTGTTTAATTGGTTTGTTGGTTATGTAAGATTTTCGTCTGTTTACACGATAAAATCGTTGTTTTCATAGTTATAGAAACAAATGACAAATTCAAAAGATGAAATTAACAACAAATCCCAGAAGAGAATAAATAGAGCAATGAGTATTGATTTAACAAATAATTTTCGATTTGATAAATATTGTGATGTAATTAATCGATGTTTTGTTATCTACATTGGGAATTTTATTGAATGAAATGATAGTAATTGAATGTATAGATAGGAGAATAAAATGAAAATTGTGGGAGAGAAAGAAATTTTATCGGTGAAAATAATTGTTCGGTAATTCATTAATTGAATAATGTGATAATGTGATTGTCCAACTGTAACAAAATAGGCAAACAAGAATTGAAAATAAATAAATCTATCTAACAAATCAACTATTTATGCGTCATATCGAAAAAAATAATTCGTGTGTTTAAACATTACAAACACTCCACTTTATGTCAAATAATTACATAAAAATCAAACAAACAAAAATCGACAGATAATACTCAGAAATGAAAAATATCATCAAATTCAAACATCAATAAATAAATCACATATTTTACAAAAACACAAATTACAAATGAATAAACAATAAAATAAACGAACAGAATAAATTTTTCTCTTCATAAATGAACAAATATATCTTCCCCTATCAAACTATTAATAAATTATTTGGTCGATAAATGAAAACATTATCAAATTCATTTGTTTATCAATCTATTTGTTCATTTGTTAATTTATTAAAAATATTCATCCATGTGGACGTTGATCCAATGCGTATTTTCATTGGTTGTTCGATGAAGTTGCCAGACTGACATATTTGACGGGGAATCCATCGTAGGAAAGAGGAGACTGCGCGCCCACTGGGTATCTCGAGTTTCCGTCTGACTATATTTGCACTGTTACTACTATCGATCGTACACAGTTCTATATAATGGTCTGGTTGTGTTACACACACACACTCACTTACACTCACACACATATACACTGAATTGTTCATATACACCAGTCATAGATATGCCCATGTGTATATGAGACAACAATAGAGTTTTGTACATGTATGTGAATATATAGACATTTCGAACAAGTTCGTGCCTGTTTATATGACGCTTTAGACGTCTGACCGTCGCGGCAATTTTCCACTAGATGCGCAAAACATCAGCAATATAAAAGGGGGGAATCGAAAAATGAAATGATATCAATAAGATAATGAAAGAATTGTAAAAATTCGGTTTATTAACAAATATTTGATACACTTGCTATTTTTATTGATTTAATTTTTATTTTATTCATTCGTCTTCTGTTTTACTTCATCTCGGCGATCTCTCTTCGCAATTATATCAAAATATTTCTCACGTCTCGCGATTCTGTTTCCAATTCTTCATTAATTTTTCATTCCCCTTCAAATTGATGAATCTTGATTAAATATAAACACTGAGAAATATCAATGCGATATTTAATGAATGAAAAACAAATTTATCCCCATGAATTATCAACATCTGTTGTCTTTCATTCAGAATTTTTATCAGCGATGATGAATATTTCTCACGTTTATTTGTTCATTCTCTTCACAATGATGTTGCATGTAAAGATCGCGTTGGTTTTGTTATATTAAATTCAATACATTGTAGGAGAATTGTAGAAATTGAAATGATGAATGTAAAGTGAAGGAAATAATGTGTGAGATGAAGAGAAAAGACAGATTGTGTGTATGATGATGAAGATGATGATGGAGAGCGTGTTGCTCTCGTTTAGTTTGTGAGCATGATTAAACCTGCATACCCACACAACATGTACCCATATATATATATATAT
>JABMBR010006285.1:0-10804 GCA_018881525.1 Meteorus sp. PSUC_FEM 10030008
ATTAATAATATAAATCTAATAGCGGTTGTTCTCAACGATAGAGAGCCGTCGGGTGTTCATGACTGTGATCCTTCTAGTGCCTTTACTTAAAAAACGATGAAGAAAATCATAACAGGAAGACAATTGTTATAGATTTGGATGAAAATACTTCAGTTCAAGTGTTTTCTATTGATGTTTGCCAAAGATAGGGGAAAAAAAGTGAGAATAATCACGAGATATTCCTCGTTGCCCACTGAATAAAAGTTGTAAATATATAATTATAGATAAATATTTATGTGTATAAAAAAGTGTCCTCGTGTGTCGAAATAATTGTTTGGGTTAATGATAAATTGTTTGATGCCAAAAACCAAGGAATGGGAAGAGAATTACCTACTTGGATAAGATTGTTATCAATAATTAAATATTACTGCGATTATTATTTTCGTTTCTTTTTTCTCGTCATTTAATCAAATTTATGTTTTATAAAATAAAGATTGATTCATTTATAAAACTTTGTATCGTCCACGAGATCCTGTATGTGTCCCAGATGATTGAAGTTTGATTAATTCTTCTTTTATGAGTCGTGAAACTTCAGCTTTAGCTTTGCTCACAGCCAATTCACTTGTGGATTCAATAGCGAGGTAAAGTTTACGTTCACCTTCTGGAGGATTTTTACCCGTAGCGATATATGTACCACGTACAGTCAATCCAGCTTCAGAATATTCAGATATTTGTGCCAATGCTTCTTTGCTTGTTACACGCCACCGGGCTTGTTGTGGGAAATCATTTATTTCCAATTCTTCTTCGTATTTTCTGAATGTCTGTTCACCGGCTTCACCCTCACCCTCAACTAAATCTTCCTCACGTGGTTGATAATTCAATTTCGTATTTAATTTTGCTGCTAACTGTTCAGCCACTGTCTTGGCCTGCAATTCAGAGACATGATGGAATTCGATTAATGATTTGGTATGATACACGACTTCGTACATAGAAAATGAGATCGAAATACTTACCGTGATCAAATTTGTGGGTCCAGCACCCTTGAGTATTGCCTCAGCAGCCTGCTGAGTTGCTCCTTTAGCTTCAGCTCCCAAGTTCTTTGCAATATTAATTTTTGATGCGAGTCTTCGTGCAAGTTCGAGTTTATCAGTTGCACTTGGAATAGGTTGACCCGGAACACTAATGTTAGCAGCTGTTGGACGAGCAATTTCACGAACGGTTCTCTTTGGAGCTAACATACTTTCGATCTGTTGGTCAATATCATTTTCAATATCTTCATCGTCTGAGTCCTGGAGTCCAAGTGCAGCTTTTTGGAATTTCTTCTTTTCATTTGCTAATGCTGCTTCCGATTCATCGAATTTAAATCCTTTACCGCTGAATCCACCGCCTGTATGTACTTTTTTACCATCAGCTGCTTGACGTGCTTTGTAAGCTTCCCACAATTGTCTCAATGCATCAGGCACAGGTACACCAGCAAGTTCATGCGCCCGGAGAATATCTCCGGCATATCTTTCTTGTTCATGTGTTATGAACGTGTAGGCATATCCTTTATTGCCTGCGCGTCCGGTCCTACCACATCGATGAACGTAATCTTCATAATGATTTGGACAATCATAATTGATGACTAATACCAACTGTTTAACGTCCAACCCCCGGGCGGCGACTGATGTAGCGACCAATAATTTAGTACGACCAGCCTTAAAATCTAAAATTGTCGAATCACGATCGCATTGATCAATGCCACCATGTAATGACATACAAGAATAGGAAGCCTTCATAAGATCCTTCAATAGTGTGTCAGCGTTCTCTTGTTTATCAACGAATATGATTATTGAACCTTTATCCTGATAATGTCCAAGTATTTCCAATAATTTATAGAACTTCTGGTCTTCTTCCAACACCACTACATGTTGCTCCACTTCTTTGCAAACGATTGAACGACCACCGACTTGTACTTCAACTGGTCTTGTCAAAATTCGGCGCGCCAATGCTTCCATTTGTCGTGGGAATGTTGCAGAAAATAATACAGTTTGACGATCAGGTCTGACGTTTTCCATTATTCGCATTACTTGCGGTTCGAAACCCATATCAAACATTCGATCTGCTTCATCCAGTACTACGTAAGTCACACGACGCAAATTTGTTACTCTTCCACTATTCGCGGCTAACATATCAATCATACGCCCTGGGGTACAGACAATTATTTCAGCGCCCCGTTTCAACTCAGCGATCTGTTCAGAGATTCCAGTGCCACCGTAAACACATACGTGGCTCAAGCCCAACGACTTTGTGAATTTCTTTGAGTCACGGCCAATTTGCATACACAATTCACGTGTTGGGGTCATGATGAGTGCTATGGGACCATCACCATCAATCAAAGCTGGCTGGTCCAGAATATGACGGAACATTGGTAACAGGAATGCCAAAGTTTTTCCACTTCCTGTTTTGGCAATTCCGATCAAATCTCGTCCAGACATTATTGCCGGTATTGCTTGACACTGGATTGGCGTTGGCTTTTCATATCCTAATTTCTTCAATACTTCAAGCTCTTTTTTGGTCACGCCACATTGTGCCCAAGATTTAATTGGTTTTGGGCAACCTTTACCTTTCACACGTATTCCTTCCAATTCCTCTTTATATAAGTCAACTTCTTCTGATGTCATTCGAGCTATCTCTGGGACTTCAACGTAGAAAGATTTTCTGAATGGTAGGTAATCCGTTGTTGTGTGGTCAACTTTAGCCAATTCACGCTTTTGTTTGTTGGCAATACCTGCGGCGGTTTCATGAAGATTCTCGCCTTCCTCTTCGCTGGAGTATTCCAAACCATCTTGGTTTTGTTCAATCAATTCGCCTTTTTGCTTCTGAACTTTCTTCTTTGCAACACCAGTTACTATTACAACTCCACCACTTTGTAATCCAGCAGTACCAGTACCATTGGCACCAGATTTGCCAGCTTTATTGTCAACTTTGTTCACTTTTCGAACTTCTTCTTGGACCTCTGCCATAAATGCATCCAAAGGATCGACTTCCTCTTCATCTTCGACTTTTTTTTCTTCTTCAATAACTTCAGTCACCTCTTCAGACTTCGTACCATCTTCTTCTTCTTCTTTCTTCACATTTATTTGAATAATTGGCGTTTCTTCATCGCTATCATCCTCCAATGACCATTTCTTCATTGGTAATTGTAAATTAGCTAAAATTGATGACTTACCATCTTTTTTCGTCGCTTCCATCTCTTTCTTTTTACGTTCAGCTCGCCATCTTTCGATTCTCTCACGTCGTTTCTGCATCTCCAGTTCTAAACGTTTCTGCTCTTCCTCTTTATCCAAACGTGTATGATCGAACGGCAACTCCTCATTGTCATTATTTTTCTCTTTCTCTTTCTTTTCACGAGATCGTGAACGTTTTGAACGTGACGATTCTTTATTTGAACGTGATGATTTCGATGAGCTTTCAACACGCTTTTCTTTGCTCTCATCGCGTTTACGTTCGCGCTCACGATCACGTTCGGCGCGTTCATTACGCCGTTCACTGCGTTCACTTCTTTCTCGTTCACGTTCACGTGAACGACTACGACGCTCACGATGTCTACTTGACTTCTCTTTATCACGATCGCGTTCACGGCTACGTGATCTTCTACGCTTCTTTTCTGGTGTCGCTGATCTAGATCTTGATCTGGATCTTGATCTGCGTCTGTGATGCCGTTCTCTGAAAAGAATAAATAACAATAAAACATCAGAGTACAGTGTTATGTCAACTAAATATTATTATTACTTCATGTTATGATTGTTGCAATTCACACAATCACGAAGATCTCAGAGTGTCTCGTACTCAATAATTATTTACAAATAAAAATATACACCATAAATAACGTGTATATGACGTTGGAGGCAACGTAACCTATAAATGCGGCAATAACCAATTTACATACTTATCACTATTCCGCACCATTATTAGATATTGAATTTGTTTATAATATAAATCCAATTATGTTACAACGAATCTATATATTCATCTATATATTATGTTAAAGGATCCAATACTGAATTTCCTGCATTAAAAACACTATTGTATGAGGTTGAGAGAATAAAAATATATTTTATTTATACTCTGAAGATTTTGCAAACTACAGCGCGCGACGCGTTAGCAATTGTAGACAATTCCACATCGTTTGTGTCATATCACAAATCGAATTATCACGAAATTTGAGGTTAGTTTCGATATGGTAGGAAACGATCGGACCGGTCGGCATGATGTAGTCCCAACATTCACCGCTGTGGCGCTGTATGTCGGATCTCTTTTGTACGTGGTATCCATTTTGAATTAAGCGATATTCCCGCCATTCAAACCGAAGCATCTTTGGCGAGAGGATGGAAGTTCGGAGTGCGCTTAAAATTTTGAATCTCAGTGGGGTTTTGTGAGGTATAAATGTTGATGAATCAAATGTGATGAGAGTGTTAGATGAAGTTTTGTATCAGTGCTTATGAATGTTAGAATGCCTGTGGGAATAATTTCTTGGTGTCCCAATCCAACTCCTAGCAAGTATCCAGATCCATCTGACTCTACTGCCCCGATCCCTGATCTACCTGTGAGTATTTTGAATGTGTATATAATGAATTGAATGATTTCGCGATGAGAAATGTTGATGGAAAATCAGGAAGGAGATTTCTGGTTTCACCTGAATAGGTTGTGACTTATTGCAATACTTTCATGGGAGTGGAGATGTAATCAATGAATAATTTATACAGTATTTTTATCTAGAGAATTTATTCGATATTATTATTGATGATAGAATCATTTCTCAGCGAGATAATATTTACTTTTAACAAATGGCATTTTCGTAATGGTCGCTTTATAAGTTTTCCCCCGCACTTCGACTAATACACCACTACCATTCTTCGCAAGTTCTGGTGATACATAGCCCATTGCGATATGTTTTCCTAATGTTGGACTCGGTGCACCTGAAGTAACAATTCCAACATTTTCACCAGATAATGTCAAAATTGGTGCTTTTTCTCTTGCTGGTGGTCCTTGCGTTATCATTAATCCTACACGTTTTTTCGTCACACCACAATCTATTTGAGAAAGGATTGTCTGAGCACCAGAAAAATTTGCTTCACTCCTGCGACGTTTAGCTGCAATCAAATGGGATGGTATCAATGTTCCTAGCTCATAAGTTCATGTGAAATATTCGGGGATGTGAATGTTAACACGTCTCTAACCATCTCTGGAACCTACCCACTAGCCATGTTAATCCTGCTTCAACTGGTGTAGTGTCTTCAGTGATGTCGTGTCCATATAAACACAAACCTGCTTCCAACCTACAAGCAGAAATGATTGATTGAAATAATTTCGCTTCAACTTTGTCTTGGAGACTTATCTTGATGATTATCCATACCTCAGACTATCTCGTGCACCAAGTCCAGCCAATTTGACATCTGGCGCTGCCAATAGCATTTCAACCAACGACGTTGCAAATTTCGCTTTGAACGATATCTCAAATCCATCCTCTCCTGTGTAACCACATCGTGTTATCCGAACGTTGAAATCCGCTAGTTGTGTTTCAATAGAGTTCATGAAATACAATTTGTTCAAATCAATTCGGACCAGTGGTTGAAGGACCTTGGCTGCGGTTGGTCCCTGGAGTGCAATGAGTCCTTGTTCAAGTGGATCCAAATGTTCCACAAAGACCTTTTTTCCTCTCTTGATAAATTCTTCCTAACATTCCACAGTTGTTATTAAATCTGGAATGCTGGTGACATCTTAACGTGTATTAATTTCCTGCATTTGAACTTACTCTACGCTGATGGAATAATTTCATATCCTCATCACGTCTACCAGCATTTGATACTACAAAATACCTGTCCTCACCATCTTTAGTTACAATCAAATCATCAAGAATACCACCATTGTCATTAGGAAACACCGTTAGCGTTGCCGCATTTGGTTGGAGGTTTTTCAAGTCAGCTGTTGTTAAACTCTCAAGGAACTTTCCAGAATCACGACCCCAAATTTGTGTTTGTAGCATGTGACCAACATCAAATAGAGATGCGTAGGTTCTTGTATGTTGATGTGATATTGCTATTGTTTCTTGATATTGCAATGGCATCAACCAACCAGCAAACTCCACAATTTTTCCTGTCGAATAAAATCGAGAATATGAACATGAAGAAAAGTATTGGAACGTTTCCTTTTGAATGGTCAAAGATCCAGATCTGTTACTAACCTTGATGCTCCTTGTGAAAATCATATAAACACGTTTTCCTGGAATTTTCGCTATCTGTTGCAAATCCATGTTTGCTATTTATTTGTCTCCCGATATTATTCCTGTTTCGTTGGATATTATTGCTATATATAGGATTATTGCATAGACTAATTTCACCAGCGATGAATCGTGTAGATCGAGTGGAGAGTCGCAGCATTGTTCAACGTCAGTTCATCGCATACTGAATGATAAAGTTTCAATCCTCAATGTATCTGTTTGTATCAATGTTGAATGCAAGTGTGTGCGTATATGCTTACGTGATTGTGATTAATTTCCTTGGTATTAAAAAATATTTTAATAAGTAGGGAATGATCTTTTCATACACACTGAATATAAATAGATAACAAGGCTCCGTCAATGTATGTCGGTGATAATCAAATCGACCAATGTATTCAAGATATTTTCTCCATATTATTTTTTTTTTTTTCATTGCGTATATTTGTACTTGATAAAATTGTGATGAGTGTTATCGAATTATTTTGAGTAAAATGCGTGTCGAGAGGTCATACGGGTGGAATGAATTTAAATGTTTGGTTTTTGCTGTGAATTTTGGTTTGGTAGAAATTTTGTTGTAAATTTTTATTCACTTCTGAATGAGTTGGTCATGTGAAATTTGGACTGGGTGTGAATGTTCTGTTACGATTCGAAGTGGAGAACTATTTGATGGAAGGAATGAAAAATCGATTTTTTTTTCTGTTTTTCTTGAAATATTGTTCTCGTTCATACACTTTTTCATATTTTTTATTTTCCATCATTGCCGCGTATTTTACATTTTTGTTTGGGTTCTTTTAAATATTCTTTTTCTCTTTTTCACCTTTACACGTAATAAGATTTTATCCTTTTGTTTTGTTGGTTCACCACGTATTGTATTCTCGTTTACGCAATTTTTTCATTTTGACGCATATTCTTGTTTTTGGCATTTCACATATGTTTTACATCATAAAATGGTTTTTTTTCCGTGTTTACACAATTAATGCAAAATGTTCCTACAGTCCGACGAATATTTTGTTTTTATTTGCCGTTCTTTTTAAACTCGAGAAGCTCTTCCTCCTGTCTCCTGAATTTTTGCTGATTCTTGTACACTTTTTCATGAATCATTCACACTTTGGGGAATGGAAAAATCGAGTGGGAATTGTAAATGATGAATGGATACTACAGAATGAATGAGAATTTGGTTGGTTGTTGAAAAATTTTTCGCGAAGATATTCAATAAATGAATGAGTTGAGGGAGGATTTGTGTCAATTATTTCGTGTTTGTTGATTGATAAATATCGGATTCAACTAAATGGAACTTTCGTGTTAGCCAAAGTGATTGAAACAGAAAAAAAAATTATATATCAATTTCTTTATTGTTATTAATTTTTTTTTCCATTCTTTAAAACGTAGTTTCCTAGGTATTTTTATTATTAAAAAAAAAAGAAGAAGAATAAGAGTACGATGAATAATAAGAAGTAACATATTTATCACGATTGCATTCGTTTCATTATACAGTTATTACAAAAGAAATAAAACAAGAAAGAAACATTTTAAACTATATAATAGTTACGATTTGTTGTTTTTCCTCACAAAAGTTCGTTTGTTTTTCTTCATCTTTCATTTCACCGATATTATTTCATCATTTTTCCAGTTTACATGTTTTTCATTTTCACCCATTTGTTTTTTTTTCTTCTACATATCTCGATCAGGTTTTCGTATTTATTTTTTTTTTCAACTTAAGAAATGTTTGATATTAATCAATTTGTTTCCATTTTTTTTTGTTAGGGAAAACGCTCCTGTCAACACACAATGTACAATGATTACACCGGGAGCAATCAGTCCACTCCCGATTTTCAATATTTACCGATAGTTAATATTTTTTTTTTTCGCCTAAAGTTCCTTGATTTCATTTTTTTTTTCATTTTTTTTCAAAATTTTTTTTTCCTCGTCATCATTCTTATGAATTTAAAACCTTAACTATACATAATCACGACTCAAATACATTATATCATCACTTCCCGTATATAGATACAACGCCTGCTATTTGTGTTTGTTTTTTCCATCATCGTTTTCGTCATCATCATCACCATTATTTTTCCTCACTCACTTTTTTTACTTTACATTTATATACTCACAATTAATTAGTTCTTTTTCACGTAATTTTAACTGTTTTACATTCTTTTTTGTTTCTTTTTAATAAAACATTAGGTCGTCGTCATAAATATTAACTTGGTAATAATTTATAAAATGAAAATAGGTACAATTTTGGACGCTCTTTTTGGATTTAATTATTATTATTAGTATTATTTTCATTTCCATTTATTTAATATTCAAAAAGACGCTCCGAAACTTGTTTTTTATTTTCCTGTTTTTTTTTCTCCCTAGTAATGCCCATCGATTGCGATTTTAGTCCACTTGGTAATAAAATTTTGTTCACACTCATTAACCCATTCGTACATTATTCACACTGAAAATGTTTTTTTTTTCTTTCTATCATTTCAAATGCTGATTTTTGTTTGTCTTACTTCTCTTATCATACATTCGCACACGTAAAACAAATAGCACAACAAATTGCCATTCGTGAATAAACACACAGTCCTTCAATTTAATTTCTAAACATTCTTAATTTAAAAAACAATGTCCTCGATATTTTCTATCCCAAGAGATGGCGCCATCTACCGCATGAAAGATACTCGAGATACATTTATGAATTTGGCTCTCTCTACTACTCAAAAAATGTTCAACCTTCAATTTGTTCACATGATTAATCTCAATTTCATCTGTATCTCGAGGATAATTTTCCATTTTTTTTGTCTTCCACTCACAACTGTGACAGACAATACAAAAAAGTGATTGGAATTGTGTAAAAAATTCAACTTTTGAATTCATCAACGGGAAGGTGGCGCCCTCTATTATAAGATATACATGGGGGATTTTTTCTTTCTTGTATTTATTTGAATCTCGTCACATTCTTTATTAAATTTATTTAATACGCAATGACAGTCGTTGGGTATTTGTTGTTCCTTTCTATTTACTCATTTAGTGTTTGTTTTTCTCGTTCTCTCATACATTCTTTCAGTATTTGTCATGTTATCATTTTTATTTACCAAATGATTGATTCGTTAAGCCTAAACAATTGCCTAGTGTTCTTTTCTATTCAACGTTCTTGTGTTCTGAAATGATTTTTTATTTATTTTTCCATTCGTTTTATCAAAGTTCGATTAAAATCATCAATTTTCGGGAGTACCTATTTACAAATTCGTGATATTATTTATTATATATTTTAATACGGTCCTGAAAATCTGTTTCGAAAGTTGTATCGAATAGTCGTATCATTTTCTGGTATTTTTCGTCATCCAAAGATATTCGTGAATATCCAAAGAGGAAAATTATTTGTGTAAGTTTATCCTCATACCAAAATCCGTGCTCGAGTATCCATAAATGGATCGTGATAATATTGTTCATTTAGTTTTTCTTCTTGGCTTTTATTGACAAGTAAAAATGTATTTGTTCATCCAGAAAAAAAATTCGTGAACTCGCATTTGTAATCGAAGGGAAAATTGTGGGAACATTTCCTTTTTTGTTACATGATATATTTCACAAAATAAATTGGCTACGTTTAATATTTTCTAACTGTTGCAATCAATTGTTTCGAAATTGCACAAAATGGTCATTACTTTGTTCTTCTTTCATTATAGTTATTAAATTAACTCCAACAATTATTCACTTTTTTATTCATTTATTATGTTTCGTCTCATAATAAAACGGCGTTTCGAAACATTTGATAACATTTCTTTAGAAAATGTTTTACAAACAAAAATATTACAAAAATCCATACCAATGCAACTATTTAAAATAGACAATAATAGCCTTTAATTACTTTATCAACTAAGAGTAATTTATTAATAATTAGTCGTCGTTTTCATGGGAATTTTTGCTTTCTCTCTTAAATTTTTTCCTCCTTCTTCAAAATTGATCGAAAAAATTGTTCGATTATTCAATAATTCATTTGTTTAGTGTTTTTGTTTCAATCGTCTTTTGTTTCTCATATCATCCGTTTTATTATTTTCACATTCATTTATTCATATCCCGAAATGTGGAATTTTATTCTCTCCTAAATGTTCCAATCACTCGACAACGCACAAAATAATTACATAAAATATTTTATTGAGGGGGAGGCGGGGGCGCGGGCACTGTAACAATATGATTATTCATTAAAAATTTCTTCTTTCTTTTATTTCTATTACATCTTCATTTAAATGCACGTTCTGAATTCCGTTTGACAATTTCCAGCGTATTTTTAAGATTGACATTCCATTGAAAAATAATTTTGAATTATTTATTTTTATCATTAATATGAGTTTTGGTTTTAATATATAAAAGAAAACAAAATGAAAGGTAATAAAGTGAACAAAATAATAATAAACATCTTCACTTCAACGAGACACACGAAACTAGATATATCACATCCAGTAACAAAAATACACGTGAACAATAAAGACAAAGAGGACAACACGTGAATCTTCTCTACAAACATAATAAGGACAGCAATAATAATATTGATAATAATAAAAATAGTCATAA
>JABMBR010006286.1:0-10796 GCA_018881525.1 Meteorus sp. PSUC_FEM 10030008
GATGGTATTTTATGTTATCACTCAGCAGCATACGGCGGAAGTACAAGTGATAGACAAATTGTAGAAAGATCCAATCTTGTTCAAAAGTGTGAAAAAGGTTACTCAATTATGGCTGATCGTGGGTTTAATGTTCAAGATATTTTTGAATCACAGGGAGTAACTATAAATATACCTCACTTTTTGAAAGGTAAACAACTTCCAAGTGTGACAGTTTTATCCGATCGTAAATTAGCATCGAAACGAGTACACATTGAACGATTAATAGGACTGACAAAAACTTATAAAATCTTACGCGAACCTTTGAATTCGACATATACGAGCCTTGCAACAAAAATTCTTTCTATATGTCTGATGTTATGCAACTTCCGTGAATCTGTTGTAAGCTCAGATGCATAGGAGGGATATCATCAAGGGAAAGGACACATATCTGAAAAATTTCCATAAATAACACCGGTCAACACGATTTGTATATTCAGTGCGATAAATTTGTAGAGAATAACACATACAAAAACAACTATAATTCTTCATAATGTAATATAAATATTCTTCAAATATATTAACTTCGGATATGAAACTTCAACTTATGTCATTTTTTTTCACTTTTCAAATATACTACTATATCTTTTATATAAACATACATCTTAAATTGCAGGCCTTAAATAATTATTGAAGAAATCTTTTAAGCGCTGAACCATTAATTTAATGATTTTTTCATCACGGTCAATTGTTATAATAACTGTTTCTACTGTTGTGAATACAACGAGCTTTGCAATTGACCTGCCAGTAACAAATAACTGGCCTTGAATTTGATAAAAGTAAATATGATTTTTTCTCAACCGCAAATTGTTATTTTGATCCAAATACAAATATGGCAAGGTTTTTTCATTTATGTTTGATGATCTTCGGGAATAAGAACATTTTATCTCAACCACTGTGTCATTGCCAATAAGCCCATCTGGGGAAGCCCCTAAAAAAGGATGAGATTGACTTATAACAAATCCACATCTGTGGATTTTTACACCACTGGATTCATAAAGTTTCAACGCATTGCTTTCATTTTGAATACCCCAATCAGTCGACTTCGATTTAAACGGTACTTGATTGAGTAACATATAAGCAAATTTCACTTGTGTCTTATCATCACGAATTATGCAGCATTTATGAAAATTACTGGCTGTAATTCTATTGCGACGATAATGAAACCAGCTTTTACACTTCGCTTGCCCTCTTGTTTCTGCTTCGATCAGTTTAATATCTTCAGCTGTCACTGTGAGCAACTTCAATTCATCTAAAAGTCGTTCTTCTGGATTGACATTGGCATAATTATGATCCCAAATAGCACAGTATCAGCTGGTTGAAATAGTCGTAGATAGGGCATAGTTGTTTGGTAAGTCGCAGCAAAATTTATGGCTCAGTTTCGCTGTTTTTCACAATACCATTGTTTATCAATGATGCTTGGATTTAAAACTATTGGGTCGGAAACCCGTAGAATGTCTTGACTTTTTTTCGGCAACAGTTCAGCTTTTATTGGGGATCCAAAGAAAGACTTTGCTGGCCTATGGAACGATTAAAGCTTCTGTGTGCAAACCGTCCTCAAATTTATTTTCTTGTCCCTTCCCTAATGGAAACAATAACAACTATTCATATTCTAAAATTATAAAAACTTATTCACCGCTACGATTTGTATTATCGATCCAATTACCATTTCTTCCATTGCCCAAAGAAGTACTGTGATGTACTTACAATGAGCTGTATCACCACTGCCTACAGCACATTCGCAATGGATACCTTCAGTGAAACCGATATTTGCAATTTGAATATCACATTTATATTGGACAGACTTCTTCATCTCTGCCAAACAATGGCCTTGAATAAAAATCTGGTCATCATTCAGTGCTATTCTGGCATAAAGAAGGTAATCGTTCTCGTATATTTCTCTCCCAAGATTTTTTAGTACATTGTACCCATAAAAAATGAATTTATTTTCTCATGTTACATTCGCTATGTGTTTCGGAAATTAAATAATATGTTTGTTATTTGTTATAAACCTGTTTAGAAATAATTGCACTTGTTCCTTTGTTATTATTGGAATTTTCGTAGCGGCATTAATATCTTTGTACTTTGTGGCGTCCGGTGTCCAAAATACTGTATCAGGATCTTTAGGGTGCAGTTGGAAAAAATCTCGGTTCTTATCCGCAAATATCAACCTTCGTAATTGAGCATTTTTTTAATTCAATAAACTTTAATAGCCAATTCACTAATCAAATATTATAACATAAGATTCTATAGTGAGGTTAATTATAAAAATTATTATAATATTTACCGGTCTCGTAAATTCTTTTTTTTACCCGTAGTACGGAGTCCACGCTTTTTTAATTCTTTTCTCAACTGTTTATTACTCCATGTAAAATATTTTATAATCTCATTCATTTTCTTCCATAAAATACATGTACTATTGTTAACTTTGAACCTTTGCGCGATATGGAATGATCTATGATGCTGCCCCCTGTTTCGAGCTTGACAAAAACGGACCCCCATTGGAAAACATCTACTTACTAAGGGTGTATAGGGAACGTGCACGACCTATAGAGGCAGCACTACTGTCGGAGTGAGCGTTCTCTGGTGTTTTATTAGAGAACATATTGGGATCACAACACAGATTGAATAACATTCAAAAGAGTAATAACGATGGAGAAAATGATAAAATATGGGTTTCAACCGACAGTTTATGATATTGTGCAAATGTAAGCATATATGTGCGTTAATTCATTATGTTAATTCTCCTGAAATATCGTCATCCAGAACAAGTCATTCTCAGCAAATCTACTCAAAAGCACTTACTAGACTATGAGAAAGGTGAAAGGATATCTAAACTCTTTCCTCCCCCAGTATCGTTTGTTGGAACGACTGTGTTGGAACGTATCAAATATGGAGACTATGGAGACTATACAGTGTATAGTCTCCATAGTATCAAACTTACAGTAGCAAGTATACCTGAATCTGTGAAAACAAGCGTTCAAAATTTCATCAACGACATGATCGATTTTTACATAAATCACATTTCAATGTAATAATCTCACTGAATGTTACAGTTAATCTTCTTAACATTTCAATCGATATTGTATTTACACCTAAATCTTCACAGCATTCATCTATTGTTCACGTTCCACTATTTTCCATGAGACTTCTGATACGGCCCCTGGAAATTTATGAAATTTCTCATCCACACCAAATTCACGTCCTCGACGTGATGTATTATAACACCCAAAAATGCAACAATTTTTTTCCGAAGCTGGGATTGTTATGAAAAAATATACATGTTTTATTTGTAGTTATTGAAAATTAAATCCCATATATTCCTGTTCAATATATAATCCCAACTACTTCGGATACTTGCCACCAGTTGACGCGAAAGTCTAGACGCACGGTTCCTATATTCAGTGCCAGCCCTCCCCACCATGATTGCGCACGAAGCGAATATGCTTACGCTTGCTCTCAAGACCAGCTTTACAGATGCGAACAGCGTTATTCTGGCGTCAGTTTCTATCAGCACGAAAATGATAATTCTATAATTATTTTCATAAATAAGTGAAGAATTGCCTTTCTTATCGTTCTGGCTATCTATAATATCATAAACTATCGGTTGCAATCCATATTTTATCATTTTCTCCATCGTTATTACTCTTTTGAGTGTTATTCAGGGTGTATTCGTTTTGGGTGCTGACAGTGCTGTGAGCGCCAATGAGCAAATTTTCACCATCTGCAGCGGCAAGATGAACACTAAAAACACCGCTTAGTGACGCTCACAGGACTGTCAGCGCCCAAAACGAATACACGCTCTATCTGTGTTGTGATCCCAATATGTTCTCTAATGAAATACCAGAGAACGCTCACTCCGACAGTAGTGCTGCCTCTATAGGTCGTGCCCGGTCCCTATATTCTTCAACATTGTTGATCATCTCACAGTCATGAACAAAAAAAAATTATTCGATCCTGAAATCCGTTATTCTACATGATATCATTGGTATTATTCACTTTACTCTGACGTTGAAACTCGTTCTCGTCTGAAAGTATTGTGTAATCTATGTCTGGCTGAAGATTCAGTGTCTGGAAGGTGTTGAGAGTTCGTGGTTATGATTAAGAGTGATTGAAATAACAAGAAGGAAGCGTGAGACATTTTTGCTGAGAATTTTGTGTGCTACGTGTTTTGATATTTTGTTGCGATAATCTTCTGACAATATTGACAATTATTTAATAACACGGTAATATTTTGATACATTACACCATTCGTTCCATCCAATGAATAAACAGACGTTGAATTTAGTAGAACCGTGGCAATTCTGTTTTTTCTCACTGGGAAATGTTTCAAGTACAATAGTTGGATTCGTCACTATTGTGGATTCTAATTAATTATTGATCCATGCTATCCATGAGGAGAATGCATTTTGTACAATTTTAGTCTGGAAACTGAAATGGAAAAACACTAGTGAAGCCGGAAAAGACGTACCCTTAATGGGCTCGTTCCGATTTACTAAGATCTTAGCCTATCCTATGGGAGAAAATGAGTTTGTCTAACCATAACATACTGAAAGATGTAGTCAGCACTACCTAGGACTTAGTAAACCTGAACGAGCCCAACGTATCGATGTATTCAGACCTCATGCTCATTTGACCTATTGATAAATGAACGTAACTTAGAGAATGTGGTATGCATATTAAAGTAGTATCATCACAAAATTGAATTCTTATCCTACATTCTGACAATCCCGGGACATAAGTTATCGTTGAGAGCAACAAAACGAATTTCATGAACCCGTCCCAAGTCTTAGACAAATTCTATAGCATACACACATTATAAAATCCCATACTTTCATGACTGAAGAATTATAGCACGAAATATTGGTATAATTGAGTATTTCTCTAGAGAAGCTTTCCGGTTTTGAATGTTACATATTCAACAGTTCTAGTCATTAATGTTTTTTAACAATCCGGCATTTTTTCTCAATTGACTAATTTTCTGGGAAATCCATCGGTCACAACGGTTTTTTATCGTAAGTAAAGTTTCCTTCTATGCGGGTTATGGGGAAATTATATACAATGTTTTACTCAGTTACGTCTTGGAATCCAGCCGTCTAATAATAATTAATATGTGATTCTCTGCAGAAAACATCCTCAAGACTTGACAAAAGAATCCAGAAATTTATGTGCTCTAAGGTGGATAGAATGAACATGGTGAAAGTTGTAGCTACTAGCAATTTCACAGCTCTGATAGAAATGACTAATCAGTCGGATTCCGAGCATCATTGATTTTTCCACCTTCACCACATCTTCCATTTCAACTGGCTACATGAAACGTTTGTGCCAACTGTACGCCGAAGATACAGTGATGCCCCTGAATGACGTACTCTTACCATTACACAATTTTTTTTTTTTCCATTCTGTTCTCAATCCCAAATCCTGGGAAAATAAATTGGCACTCCATAGAATTTCTTCTCTTCATTTCAGTTTCAGACTGTGCATATGCATGTTTATCGGATTATGTCAAGACGTCGAGAAGATAATAATTCAGAAACTATTAGAGACCACTTTCTAATCATTCGAAAAATTTCCTATGAATTTTTTTCGAGATTTTCTGGAAGTATACTTCTGGTTTCGTTGAAATTCAAATTATCTTTATGTCAATGGAAAATTTATTACATAGTTGGACAATTTTCAAGAAATACTTTTCATAGTTGTCGGTGTACCGAGATTCATATTCCCATCGTTGTTGTGTTGTACATTACCCCGACTGTTTATAAACTCGGCAGGAAGATCAGAGAGCCGCTGAAGTTCGATCCCACTACAAATGAAGAATTCGAATTAGTGTTGATCTCATCGAATAGACGGTATTTCTTTATCAAACATATGTCCGTTATCTAGCACAATATGTTCATGGCTACTCTTAACTGTGGGAAGAGTTACCAATTTGTTTTCTTCAATTACGTTGGGATAAATGTATGATACTGAAATACGAGAACCTGCATTGATCTTCAATGCTTTGTCGGTGACAATCAAGTCTATTGTTTTCATTCAAAATGAAGTCACCATGCAGTGACGTTCGTGTACTCCTACATTCTTCACCCACTTCAGATCTTTTTGTGACTGGCATGTAACCAGCTAGTGATGAGAATTAGTGTTTCGCATCAGTTAGCTCTCATAATCCAGTAGTGCCCTTAGTAAAGCAGGGAATCCTCCCCGACTGGTCGTTGAGTTTGTTTGACCATGACATGTTTATCCAATCATAGAATACGATAATACAAGTTGTAACGATTATCATGAAACTACTTGTAATCTTTAGAAGTTTGGACTTGATACCATCTGTGCATAGAGAAAGTGGGTAAAGTAGTAGTACCTAATGTATCATTGATTATATGTTTTTAGGTTTTAGTTGTACGAGCAATATGGTTGAATATTCTAGAAGAATACTGAAGATTGTTGTCGGGCAAATATGTCAGATCATCGGCTGGCATTCGATCAATTCGACTCCGTTAGAATTCATGGTTGATCTCATGCAGGAATATCTACTACGGGTTTCTCGCCTTGCCCATCAGTACGCGGAAATTTGTAAGTACTCGAACACTTCTTGCATGTATGAATATCGATGTATCTTCGAAAATGTAGGCGAACTTATTTGTACAGACAGCTGAAAGATGCTGCTGTTCCACTGACCATTCATAGTTCATATGTGGCAGTGAAAATGCTTCCTTTAATCATGAGTACGATGATATATATCAAATCTATTTTTGCGAGGTAATTGACATCCTATATTTCATTGCGTTTTTCCTGCAATGTTTCCAGAGATGGCCAATTATGCTTCTTTTACCATTATTTTTCGCGTTCTGCATTCACGATAAAAACGTTCATATTTATGAATTTTGGATACGCAGACCAAAACAACCTAGACAATCTGGAACAGTTATTGACTAAGTGTAGTTTCAGATTCGTCGTAAGACTATCCAACACAACATGAGGTTATTCACTTGTTACTTTCATTGTATTATTAGAACTTATAACTATAACATCCAAGCTTATTAGCGAACAGTCTAATCGATATGGAATGAATAGTCCGTTAAATCTCGAGTTTACTACATTCTAGTTAGAAATAATTATCAACGAGTGGTTAACTTCATTTCGAAACGCGCATACGAGTTCGTTGGTAGAAGAGAAATTTTTGCAGGATTGACAACAATTCGCTATCAGTACAATTTTCAGTCTCAAAGTTGAATTCACGATTCTTAACTATTGTCAACAATTGAATTGTTTGTCATGTATACGAATAGTTGAAGCTAGTTACGATTAACAAGCGATATGAAGTGGGTCCAGCGAGCGCATTTGGAGTTAAGTTGGAAATAAGGTTCCGAATTTACTCAGAGAGAATCGAAATGAGGAAATGTCGTTGTATGAATCGATGAAGATATTGAGAGAATCGAATTTCCCTCGGTCTATGAAGCTAAGCCCATATCAGATTCGTATTCATTTTTATTCGAATAAAAATGTAATTGATGACATGATGGATTTTTGAAGTTATAGGTATTGATACGAAAGATGAAAAAATGAGATTCATTGCCCATTCTCCAGATGGTTTTGTGGTGAAAAGATGAATGAAATGAGTACAGCGGAAAATTTGTCAGTATTTATATGGATTTAGTGTACAGTTCTGAATGTGATTTCGTTCGCGGATTATGCACCCAAAACTCCGAAAGGCAGCAGAAGCTCAAAAAATAATTCAATACTTGGTTTTGATGAATATCGAATGTTGATTTTCCTTGGTCATGAATTCCATACCTGTTCGGTGATTCATCTCTACTTTTTGCTGCCGCAACAGCTATAACATTGATTAACCTTCTGAGTGCTATAGGTGCACATATGCGTCAAGAGAAAGCCGTCGATATAGACTACGGGCGTAAATACACGCCCGGTGATTAAAGTGTAACCCGTGATGCAGTCCCGTCGAGCTGCATAAGTCAGAAGTATTCAGCACTCGACGGGTTGATTTTCAATATGAGAGAAGTATCGGTGCTCACCAATGCGACTCTCTGCTGAAATGTACTGAGATGATAATAATGATTGGTGCAATGTTGTTTATGTTTTTTTGTAGAGCATCCGTAAACTTCGAACATAAATTGCATCGCTTAACCTGGTTCACGATATACATTATCTGTTTTATCCAGATGGCTTCGATAAATATGACTTGATTGTAATTTTATTAGGAGGATGATACGGGTATTTGACTCCAATCATAGTCCGATTCTATTCAAATGTTGATGAGATTGATTTCTAAAGTT
The DNA here is from genome assembly GCA_018881525.1 of Meteorus sp. PSUC_FEM 10030008. Classification (NCBI taxonomy): domain Eukaryota; kingdom Metazoa; phylum Arthropoda; class Insecta; order Hymenoptera; family Braconidae; genus Meteorus; species Meteorus sp. PSUC_FEM 10030008. The sequence continues at coordinate 8,325 of JABMBR010006286.1, forward strand.
ATGAATGATATCGAAAACAACCTTACTGCTCGATGGTTGAAATAGGATTGTGATGTTAAAGGTTTCTGGATAAGTCTTACAGCATTCCAAACTGAATTTTCGATCTCAGCAACTTCGGACCTCATGTGAATGGCAGCATTTATTCACATTCCTGTGATAGGCTGCATACTATCAAATCACATGACTAATGGACAGATTTAATGATAGAGACAGATTATTTGATATTTCCAAAATAGAATCGTCGAATTTTAATCTTTGATTTTGTCTTCTAACCTTGCAACTGCGTGTTGAAATACGATGACTCTATGGCCATTAAATATACTTTTTTTGTCTTCCGGCCGGGAAGCGTCAACTTTCGGGCCGCTGCGCTAAATGAAATTGCCGTTTTCCGGCTCCGTCGAACACAAATAGTATATTATTGGCCTAGGTACGTAATATACTAATTCATTGACAAAGCACGTTGGAGAAGTACCCATGAGTATACTGCTACAGATATAGATTTTGCAACATAAAAATTAAATATCATGATTTAGTTTACCCATGATTTTATGATTTGCTGATGATGGTCATTCATGTCAGATTTGTTGGACATGTATTGACATGATTTTTATTCATTTCTTCATGCATTTAGACTCGTACATAACATTAACATACAGTAGAACCTCGATTTTCTTCCACATTTTATGGTGCATGGAAGAAAATCGAGACAAGGCCAGAAGGTATAGTAAAGGTTAGTGAAGACAGGTCTGTGTGAAAGACGCATATATTGGTGCGTGTATATGAAATCATTCATGTACACAAGTATTGGAAGGTGAGGACGAAAATCGAGAGTTTAACCTTACAGAGGACTCTCGGTACTCATAAAAAAAGGTACAGTGGACGAAAATCGAGGTGCTCTTGTAATAATACGCATATCCAAAAACTCAAAAGTAACATTACACTTTCACACCGGGGCCGTTGTTCATATCTTTTCATATGAGCCGGCTCTCGGTGATGGCTCGTGTCGTGTGACCCTCCGGTGATGCACACCAGCGTGAACGTGTTAGTTTCGATGTGAGAAATTCTCATAGGAATTTACAGCACCCGTAGCAGAATGAATTCAGTAAAAAATGATCGAGCTTCTAAACTACACTCAGATATAGAACATTAATAATAAAAAAAGTGAAATTGTAGATTCATTTAGAAACTAGCTGTGCCCCGCGGGTTCACTCGCGTTAATTTCAAAACGATGTATCGAAAAACTATTTTAAGAATAACAAACTGTGATCACTGAAAATAAATATGGTAAAAAATTACACGGGAAACGGAAGGATGAAGGAAGACTTGGGTCAAATATCAGTGAGAACCCCGGTCTCACAAAATATTACCATGAAAAAGGTCATAGTGAGACAACCTTGAAAGCTAGTCATATGCTGTCACGGAGTTTTTCTGAAACTTTCTAATTGGAACAATTTCGCGATGCATTATTTTTGTGTAGCTTTCAATATGTACGCAGCGCAAGCCAGGAAACTATCAGAAAAGGAGACTTTTCAATTTTTGCAACATTTTTCATTGCTGCTCGACTCCTGTTAGTCATAGCGTGATGTTATACAGAGTGGGCCTCAACTTGAGGACACGAAGCACGCGACGTTATAAAGAGAATAAAAAAATAAAAATAATGGCGTCGAATCATTAAAAAAATGATTCTATCTTGATTCCTGAATCTGTTATAACTTTTCGAAAATTCGGTACTTTCATACACACATATTGCTGTGAAGCAGAAAACACGCGGAGTTAAGGATATAATATCATCACTATTGCGTTAGACGCTCCACCACATCACGCAATAACAAAAAATAGCAAATAGCCATTCCCATTGGCCAATTTTCAAAAAGTTATAACAAATTCAGGAATCAAGATAGGAAAATGATTCAAACGCCATTATTCTTATTTCATTTCTCTCTATAACGTCACATGCTTCGTGCCCTCGAGTTAAGACCCACCCAGTATAGCCTATAGCCTTTCTCAATGAACGAAATATTCAACACAAAAATGATTTTTTAATTCGAACCAGTAGTTCTTGAAATCCTTAGCTTTGTAACTCTCAAGCTTAATAATATTATCAGTATAGATTTCGTGATTGACATATATATATATATATATTAGGCTGTTTCGTTTGAAACGAATATTTTTTTTTTCCTCCGACACTGTGAAATGTTGTTCTCAACACTAAGAAAAAATCTCCTGAAAATTTGCGCCCTTCATTTTAACTTATAGCACTTACTTTTTTTTTTAATTTTTCCCATTCAAAATACATGTATTTTGAACCACGTTTTTCTTGAATTTTCATATCCTGGCTGGATTTCAAACTATTATGTTGATGAGCATTGATATTTGTAGTAGATAGATAGATATTTATTTCATTGTATACTCTGTTGAGCTTTTACAATTTCCATATAACAACAACTTACTATTCCTATTACTAATCTCTGT
>JABMBR010006287.1:0-10795 GCA_018881525.1 Meteorus sp. PSUC_FEM 10030008
AAAAATTACAGTGGTTTCGTAAATTTTCCCAAGTGACACGATGTCCCCGAGTTACCATCATATGAGGGTAATTTTTAAGAGTTTCTTCTCTCCGTGTATAAACAACAATACGAATGAAATTGAAATGGAAGTAGCCATCCTCCTTTCATCACTTCATTCTCAATTCTTCCTACTGCCCCTCTTGCAAACAACTCTGAGCGCTGTGTAGCATTGTAACTAACGTTCAAGATCGTGCAGAGAAACGTCTAACGTTGCTGTTGCATTTGCATACTTGGGTATTCATGCGGAGAAAGCTTTCGGCAGGCACATTACGCCATTTCGGATTGTTACGAGAATATGCATGTGCTGTGCTTTGTGAGCCAAGGTTGGGTGCCAACAGGGTTTTACCGTTCGCTAAAGTGGTTGAATATTTACAATCGTACGAAAAATGAATGATTTTGAAAAATCTTACGAGGAATGATAACAAATTCAATGAAATTCAATACTCTGATTGAAGAATGTCTATATTGGATCACTGGAATGCATCGAGATATTATGAAGACTTTCATTCTTATCATTTCCGATTTGCAATTGTTTCATCAATCATTCAATTGATCTCTCAATTTTCAACCTTCCAGTGATGAATAATTAAATGAACGAGCTCAAGAACATTTGAGAATTCATTGTCGCGATGATAAAATCTCATTAAGATGATACGATTTCACAGTTGATCTGCAGAGTTCTTTTGTGAATTTGATTTTACAATGCGCCACTTCTTTCTTCTCTCATGTATCGACGATTGATTTGTGTCCTATCTAGAAGATGGAAGAAGTTCTTTTACTGTTTCATCCGTTTAGAATTACTGTGTCGGTGTTCGACATTTGATTATCCATTTGTGCGAGAATTTTTGTGATTTGACAAGTGTGTGAAAGACATTATGGCGCATTTTATTACATTCTATCTTTGAGAATGTCACAAGGGATCTAATTGAATCAGAAATAATTTCTTTTGAGAATATTTCGGTATCTCTTGTTCTCATTTAACGATGAAGATATTGAAAATGGAGATCCAGAACGGGAGAAAAATTGACAAAGTGCCATTTTGTTTATTGACAGAGTTGAATTCCGTGTTATAAATTGTGGTAAAGTCTCCGTGGGAATGTGGTGTTTGCGACGACACATCTAACCTCTAATTTCGTATGTACCTATGTATGAAAATCTACCATTCTGCTTCATCTTGTTTTCTATCTCTCTAGTTCACTCACATTCACTCTCGTTCTCATGTGCATTTGTGCTCCATCTTGAGTGTAATCCTTAAGCTTCTAAGAGGTATTTCTTAGCATAATGTAATAGATAGGGGAGAACTCTATACCAGAATGAGAATCATTCCACCCTCCATATCCTTGACATTCATTTGCATGTGTTGGAATTCCCGCTTTATTTGCATCTTCAATTGTCATTCATTGAAACGAAAAAGCGTAAGTAATGAGGATTTAATTTTGTCAATGATTGAGAATAGAAAGTCACCTGATGGGGAATAATATTTGTAACAGAGAAAAAATTAACGAAGTAGGTATAAAAGTGAAATGTAAATATAAATGAAAAAACAGTAGCTGACCAACAATTATTTCCAGTGAGCAATCAAACGTGCTCGACGATGCATATTGAATAATATTCGCATCATATCAAACGACGCGTTGATCCCCGATACGTCTCGCTTTTCTCTCCCTTTTTTTTCTTTTTGGACGCTGCTGCGGCCATGCTCGCTATCTTTGTATCTGTTCCCTCTATTCGAGGGTTTGGCGTAAAATTTTCCCGGCAAATAATGGCCGATTGCATAAAGCAATTTCGTGGCTCATCGCCCACAGTGAACATTCACGTTATCCATTGAATATCCATATCGTCAGAATTTTTATTTTTTCGTTCATTTATTTACAATTCTCAAAATAATTTCTAAATGTATATAAACAAAATGTTTGCACTGTGATTGTTTGGTCAATTAAAATAACAAAAGAAGAAACACATCATTGTACATATTGTGAAAAAATATTTGAAACCAAAAGAGTCGATGCTTGGGATGAAAAATTCGTTGGGATTCGAAAGGAGTGACGGTGATGTTGAAAGAGCAATCACGAAGTCTTGGACTTGTTCTTCATCGTTGACGGCCCGTTGATTTTGTCAAAGCAACTTCGACCATGCACTTTGATCATAGCGATTGCCAATCGCCATAGAGTCCACCCAACCAAGAATAATACGACAATAAGAAGGGTAAAAAAGCCAAAGACATCAACCATCTCGATTGTATACCAAGATAAGTCTCGTGAACGGGTGCGAAGATGGGGCGCTCCTTTGTGACGTATTACGTGCTCGACCCACCAAATTGCCTCTTTCAACGGGTGTTGAGGTCTGTCATGCAATAACTCGCTCAATTTTATTGTATTATCTCGGTAACTTGAAACAAGAATAAGAACATTAAATGGATTTACGTCCTATAAACAAGAGAATGAATCGAATGTGAATTATTTCTGATAAATTCATTCTCGTGGATTGAAATTACATGATTGTGATAATCAATTTCTCATCCGTATTTACTCACCTTGAGTTAGTTATCATTTTCATGATAGTTTCCTTCATGTGATTTTTTTCAATATTATCAATATCCAAAGATTGTGCAACACCGCGTGTACGTAGAATATTAACATTGTACCATTGATCACCAAAAACTGGAATACCGAGAAGAGGTACACCATTGTCAATCGCCTCTTCACTACTCTGCAGACCGCCTTGATAAATGAATAATTTTATATTTGGATGTGCTGGAACAATTAAATGGTTTAATGGATTATCGAACATTTCATGACACTTTTGATTGGCTGGTGTATCCGGTCTCGTGTCATTTTTTACCTAATACTCCATGCTGTGGCATCCATTTTCTTATGTAAACATTGTCTGGTTTACCTGGAAGGTTCTCCGATTCGAATTTCCAAATGATTTGATAAGGTAATTCGGAAAATACTTGATTGAATATTTTTAAAGTATCGTTGTTCAACTGAGTGCTCTTCACATTTGTACCAAGACTGAAGTAGATGAATCCCTGGGCAGAATTGTCCAATAGTTTCTTCAAATCCTAAGTGAAGGAATTTCGATTGATATAATCGTACCATCAATTGAAGCAAATGCAATTCTTATACTGACTTTTGGTAGTGATGTATTCATCTTCTCTGAACGAATTCCACCAATTTGGAGAATTGCTGGTACTGTTGGACGTGCATGAGATAGATATGGATGACTGTTCATAAATAACATACTGAGACGTTGTGATAATTGATCAATCGGTGGTACATCATCACCAAAATATTTTCTTAATATTTTATCCTGTATTGGTAAATTGACCGTATAATAATCATACAATAAGCGTAAATTTCCATGGATATTTTTCATTCTCTGGAGAAAGGACATCTCATCACTGAATCCAACCCAATTGTTTGGGATGTAACTACTTGCATGTGGCATTCCTATAACAAACAATTTAATTTACTGACTGAACAGTTACATAATTTGAATGTTGATAGAAACATTTACCCAATCGATAGGTGAGATATGACAAATCAGAAAGTGATGAAATACCAATTAATGGTGCATCAAATTTATCTGATAAGTAATAAAGTGCATCCCAATACATAACAGATTCAATAATTAAATCAATTTTATCTGATGATTCTTTCGATGATAAAAGTCGTTGCATTTCTGGATGAGAAAGTATCGCTTCAGATAGTGTTCCACTGAGCTTTTGAATTTCATGAAGAAGGTGCCACAAACTTTCAATTTTGATGAAATTGAATTGCTTGGAAAAACCTTTGTACAAAAAATTTAGAGATATTTCTCGGTAGTTTGTGATATTTTTATTCATTGGGTCTGTCGTGAAAACAATCAATTCGTGTCCACGTTCTGCTAATGCTGTAGTTAATGCATGATGAACAACCTATGAATGTGGGTGAAGGAGAATTATTTCATGGTTCAGATAATTTTCGATTTCCTACAAAATTCCAGACCCTCTATGCGAATATTAAATAATTCATGAATTTCATCACCTGATGACTGTATGATGGATATGGAAACACTGCTAAAATTCGTGCAGTCATTGCTGTTTGTCCTAGTGCAAGAAGAATCAACAATGAATAATTCGTATGCGAAAACATCTTGAATCAGAGCACTATTTTCCCTTTTTCCTTATTTCAGAAAAATTCCAAAGTGATGCGAACGTGACTTGCCTGGGAGAATTGAAAGAATCCACTGCGTATCTATTTCTGTACTTTATTTCTCATGACCCGGTTATTTTCGAAATATTGATAATAATTTATTAACAAGTAATGAGATTCTGAAGGAATTTTTAACATAACGTACGAAAAATTGATAAAAGTCGTGGAAAACTTTGCTATCTATTCCGAACGTTATTTATGATTGTAATGTCAATTGTTTTGCGTTGTGAATAATTATGATAACAATTTACGGTATTATTCATTCATTTTCATCAGATAATTTTGCATTTGCTCATTCTGTTGAATTTAGAAATAATGTTCACCAATAGAGAAATATAAACGTGTCTGTTGAGCTAATTATGACACTGATGCTTAATTTCGATAAATTGAAAAATTATAAAATGAACATCTATTTCGATTATACAAATGGAATTCTTTCGCAATGTTCATTTATCTCTCATTGTTGATGCATATTCACAAGAGGGAAAAAATTTATCAACTAATCAACATGTCACATATCGAACATTTTTTCAAGATAATTTGAGTATATGGACATGGACGGTGTCATCACTCATCAGAAAATGATATTCGCACAGTAAAAAATGACCTGGATATAGCAACGACACGTGAATTGCACTGTGTTTTCTGTTTATGTAAGCATGCGGAGTGAGCGATCGGAGGGGCCTGAAATCGTTTGTGCATTTGCCTTCGAAGAATGGACATCATGGTTGATTCGAGAACCACGATGACTGGTAAATAAATCGTCACGAAATATAATCCACAAAAATATAAGAATTCATTGATTTTCATTTGTTTATATCATCATCTTCTTCATTTCATTACAACCCATTAATTTCATTCTTCTCGTCCATATAAAATATTGGTTGAATGAAAAACCACTCTGCAACCCGAATATGAATGGCAATACAGTAACTAGTACAATCTTTTCTACTTCAACCACTGTGAAGAAGAGATAGCCCAAGTATATTATCAAGGAACTAATTAAACTGGAGAATAAGAAATAAAATAAAAGGTGTTATCGTACTCGCGATAGACTGCCATTTCCACCTATACAGGATAAAGTGGAATGAGACTGCGATTGTTAGGTGGAATAGAAAAGATTTCATTGTATATAAGTAAAAGTGAGATAGAATTGGTTGGTGTTGGCCTGAGGCGGTAAAATCGTGAGATTCGGCCGTGGTGCTCGAGGCCTGCGCGTCGGGAAGTAATTAGGCCGCAGGCGAGAGTTGTAGCGGATATTGTACCATGGTGGGCTGTTGCTACTGGATATACAGGCGTTCGTACACCCCTCATCATCCCCCTTGTACTTACTATACATTTTCTGTGTATAGATACGAAAATTCCCAACCTTTGGTTACTCCACGCCGTCCTGACCGCATGGAGTTGTTGTTATCTAACTTAAATGAACCGCGTAATAATATCGTTAGTGGTAGTAGTTAGGTATTGCTCCGCTTCTCTCCTTCCACTGCCTCTGGTCAATGAGGACGGATGAGACGTCGTTGATTCGTTCTATACCAAACAAAACCACGAAATGAAAAGATTTATGTGTTGGCAAAAAGGCAATTATAACTGTTTATATAGAGAGTTATTTCGCGAATTCACGAATGGAATGAACCACTGGAAGATTAATTGGGTTCTGCATCAATTACGTGGAATGGATTTTTTGGATTAGAGAAGAAGTCTTTGGTTGTAGAGATGGAAGAGAAATGAAATCTTATTTCCAGTTTCTATTTTTTTCCTCTCGTAAAATAATGTGAGAATATTTTCTCATGAACATTGCTGCATTCAGAATAAATTTGCTTTGATATAATCAATAGTTGGCATCGATTGTTTGTAGAGTGGTGAATTTTGTAGAGAAATAATTCGTGAACGTACAAATACGTTAATTGCGTCTCGAGATGTTGAAGTACGAGACAGTGTAGCGTTTACCATATTGAAACGATATTGGTTTCATGAAGGAATAAATATTCGAGACATTGACAAAAATTTCAATCGTTGAGTGAAGCAAAGATATTACGAGGAAGATATGAATAAAAATATCGTATGCCACCAACAATTTCATCACGATGGAACATCTAACAAGTAATGATATGATAAAAATGAATAAATCCTCGTACCGTTGAGACCTGCATCAGCATTGCACCCTCACTTGTCATCCCCTTTCCCATCTACTTCCAATGCCGATATCATTATTGGTAAAGAAAAGTTAAAGCCGACTCGTCTCATTCACCAAAAGATAAATTAAATTCTTCCAGTTCTTATATTCCATTTATTATTGTCCTATCTCTTAAATGAAATGTGTAATCGGCTATCATTATTATTTTTGTCATGTACGAAGAAATTTTATTTGACAACTTGTGAATAATCTCGAGACATTACATAGGGATTCTGGCAGTAATAGAGTTACGAATTAAAATTTTAGCGAAGTTAAATAAATGTGGAAAAATTTTGGGGATGATATGGTGGATGTAGAAATGAAATAGAATGTGCTGGCGAAACTTACGAGGAATGGATATTTTTTCGTGTATTTGTATTCAAGTGTTGGTCTTGGCTGGTGTTTCTGGTTTTGCGTTTCTATTTCTTATGGGAACTCCGCCAAACTCCACCGACGTCAGGGTGAGCCGCCGCGTGCGGATATCACGCCGAATTTAAAGTGATGAAACTCTATTTAGGCGTCGGGGGATACGCTCAACGTGCGCGTCGGCACATCTCACGCGTCGTTGTTTTTTTTTTCTTACCCTCATAATAATATTTAATCCGATCCATTGCGGCGGCAGCTACACCGATTCGCTTTTACACCTCTTTCCAACTCAAAATCCGCCTTGAAATCTATACGTTTGCACATATATATTTAATAGCTTGGTTTATTCTTTTTATTCTGTTCTTGGAATCGTCTAGAGAATGTATTTGGCACGCGTCACACTCGAATGTGTTTTTCTACTTAATACATTTCATTACTTTCACAATTTTTATGTTATTTTCGTGGAATTTCAAATCATTAATTCGGCGTACGAGGTAGTTTGAAAAATTGGCATTGAATTATGAAAGATATCAGATGTTCAACGGAAATTGCGAATCATATTGATTATTAATGAAAAATAATGACCTCAACATTTTCAGATGAAAGTTGCACTGAAATCTCTTCAATTTGTTAGGATTAAATTTTTAAAGAGCTTTCTCGGTTGGATGAGGGACGTAAAGAATAGAGAACTGCATATTATAGAATGAAAAAGATGAATTCTTGACTCATTTTTACTAATGTTTTCATCACGTGAATTTAATATTCAGATGAATGTTCGTTTGAGTGATGTATGATGTATAGAGCTGTACGAACATATCATGGCAGTCAAACAGGGAGGACAGAAAAATGAAAAAAAAAAAAGAAAATAATGAAAGGAGTGTGAGAATAGCGAAGAAGCTTATGGGCAATAAATAACGATATTCGTAGAGACGTCAACCGAGAATTCGTGGTGGCCAAATTGATATCATAGATCAAGCTATGGAAAAATCGCTTATACCTACACATACACATATATTTCGATATTTATACATATGTACCATCTACAATCTCTATTTACCAGGCTGTGAAACAACATAGATATGATAAACCTCCTTGAAGAAAAATGAAATGACCAAACCAAACGAGAAAATATTTATACTTCAAAAAAAAAATTGAGCAGTTCATTCCACAAGATTTTCAATACTCATCAACTGATTTCCTCGATCAAAATTAAACATTTCCCCGCATTTAGTTCCACGTATTCATTTTTATAGATGGAAAAAGTTAGTCAACGGGTTCGTTGTAAAAAAATCAAGAGGAATATTTTTGGGAAATGATGAAACAGATTTGAAGTTAATGTTGCGCAGTGTTATCTGTTATTCACAACCATTAGCTATTACAAATGTATTTCATATATGGAATTCGTGTGTATATATATATCCGAACAAACAATACATAGACATAGACACATAATGCTGTTTGCTTGCATGTGAATGTTGAATCTCAACTAAGCAAATGCAGTTATTTAACATTGGCTAACGAGTCATCTATATGGTAAATAGTTGGTGGCTGTTGCTTTCGCAATACTCAAACTCTGATGCAGTAGCAAATCCCTATAAATGTTGGTATATAGATATGTCAATGTGTATATGGAGACACACAGAGAAATATATATGTTTTGATGGAAATTCCAGCGACGTATCAAATGCTGTTCTATTCATCGATCCAACCCTCTCAACCTTCCATTCATGCTTTACATATATACATAAATACATTTATGTATGCAAAATGTCAATATTCGTATCAAAACTATTGAATTTCAATATAATTCATTTCAATTGGATATTCATAATTATCTGCGGGATTTAGGGATAATAATGTACATGTGAGTGTGAAATTTCATCGGGAGGAGTTTCTTATGATTCGATGTTTGAAAGGAAATGTACGTGTTGAAATCATTTCTTTGGTGGATTTGAAATGTTTCATACGGACTATTTGGTTTGAGTTGATTCCTAATAATTATAGGACTTGAAAACTTATCCGTGTATGGGAAAATTTTATCATTTAAATTATTTCTATTGAAAATTTTTCATAGAAACGAATATGAATGCAGGAAGTCATCACAATAAAGAACAACAACAAAAAACAAATATTGAAATATGACCCAGTTGTGTTGAAATGTTTATAAGTAACATTGATAGCGATGTGTTACCTGACATAAAAGAAACAATCGCTCGATCTGGTATTTTGCTTCAGGGCTGAAATTTAATTTTCCGCCACGCATTATATGTACTGTTGGTTTTTCACGTCATCACCTAAGGACATTTATTTTCCTATGTGCATACACACATTTATTCCTTTGTATTCTCCATTCCAATACATCAAGTTGTCGTGACAGGATCAATTATTTTTGATGAGTGTTTTCTAATCGACTGGTGAAATTAATTAATGAAATCTACCAATTGATTTGGTAGAGTGATTGAAAAAAATGTTGGGACAATTTATATTCCGTGATAAAACTGAAGGATGGTCATGCATTGAAGAAGACGATGAAGACGATAAATAGGAGAGTTGTAATTGTAGTGCGATATGACCAAGACAACGAATAATTTTCCATTAATTAAATACCATCGAACATTGGAGCAGTATTCACAAAAGGATTCCTCATCTTCGCGCATGTAAAAGTCTATTCAGGCATCGACTTTTCCCACAGCTCAATTAATTCCTTATGAAACAATGGCCGCACGCTTTTCATTATCCATCATAATGCGCTCGTGTACGCGTCAAAAGCACCTTAATCATTCACCAGCTGCACGACAAAATCAATTTTGTTTTCTATCAACAATAATAATGGACGACTCGTTGTTTTCTTTTGATTCGTCATTTTTTAATCACTTCTGAGCGTTGTTTTGTTACAATTTATCGCGATTGATTGCGATGTATTTGAAATAATCAGTGTCGTTAGGGAATAATTCACCATGATGTGATCGGTTACTCGCAATCACTCCATCATATAATTCACTTTTTGTTTAAATTTCGTTCTAATATTGGGATGGGAATTTTGTTGTGTATAAATCAATCTTCACATGAATACAAACGAAAATTTATCCGTGGCAAAGTACGATTGACAAATCCGTGAACTTATATGCAATAAATCGTCAGTGTGCTGTCAACTACGATGGCCTTTCGTTTTGTGTATTTATGACCACGTCGTTGCAGAGGTGAACACAATGTGATATAGGTATTGATTGTCCAATGGGCGTGGGTGGATATCCATGTGGAGATGTATATACTGATGTTGGAAATAGAAAGAAGAATGGGGCGAAATCATAGAACGAGGTGAGAGAAAGACGAGGGGGTGAGACAAGAGCAGCAAAGTAAATATTCCTGCCAATTTTTTTCATACATCGATATGAATATGAATAACTACCAGTCAAACACTTCATCTTATGTTCCAGATAGTTATGTTGGTGCAATGTGCACATCGTGTGGATTTCATCCTTTATTTCTCCTACAGATTTTATATCAAAACTTTTGAATGATGGAATTTGTATGAAATTGTTGAGGGGAAAAAAATTATATTGAACTTTGATGTATCGGGGTGAGGCGTTTTTTGTGCCTGGTAAAATATGAAGCCCTGAATTTTTTCGGCCGTCGGAAGTTACACCTTCAACATATCCACGAATTGTCTCGCGATCCTCAGTGATTGCATCAAAAGTCTCCCTAGCTGGCGCAGTCCCAGTTGAAATTTCCTCATTGATTGAAAATCATTAAAACGTCTCTTTCCTGTACAAAATTAATTCTCAACATAAAATCTCACTCTCAAGAATCTTAACACGATATAGAGAGGGAAAAGTACAAAATTCTTAGCATCGAATGAAATTGGAGTTGAATAGTTGCAGGGTAATTGTCATTCGAGTCTCATCTCTACAACATTGCGATAGAGATGGGGTTTCAATTGCACGAGAGAAAAACCATAGAAAAGAGAGTGGATTATGTAAGACAAGGCAATATACCCATACATATATATATATATA